>WURS02039904.1:0-11303 GCA_011762765.2 Rhinocypha anisoptera
AATGGCGAAGCCGGAGAGGATCGGATTAATTTCGAGACTATTCCTGATCCTCTCTGTGAGATTGCGCTGAAAACTGTGTCCAATTTCTCCCGCCGTCTTCAGCCGTCTCCCCCCGCTAATTTTACTTTTTCTTCGTATTCCCTCCCGATGAGACGACGACCGTGAGGGAATGGGTGGGGACGTAGGGGCGAGCGAAGGAGCTTCCCCCCTCCCTCACCGCGTCTCGCCTCCCCTTCTTCCGTCGCGCCCCGTCCCTCGTCTCTCGAGCAGATGCACGCCGACCATTTGTCGTACGCGGGGAGCGAAACGGAAAATGCAATCGGGTCCCCGAGAATTTCATCCGGGGTTAATCCGAGAGAGGCCACGTAGGCGTTCGCCAAAAGGGACCTGGCCCGTGTTCGTAGTCGCCTCTCCTCACCATGCTATTGTTGTTGACCCCGTTAATTTCCATTACTTGGCGTATTCTTAAACAAGTATATATTTTTATAGACTTTAATTAAGATATGATTAAGATGCATAGTAAATAAGAGTTTGTGTTTTAAAGTATCAAAGTAAATGGTGCGTATCGAAAATCTCGATTCTTCAGCCGAAAGCTTTTGTTATTGTTTTCGTTTTTTTCATTCTGATCCATTTTCCATTCCCGCGTTGTATATTTTCATGGTAGTCTTTAATTATCATCAATTGCCGTAAAAAATTGATTCAAATATGACGGAGTTATGCTGTGATTAGGATTGGCATAGTGCGATTTTGGAAAATAATAGTAGCTGCACTTTGAGAGATGAGGTAGATTCTTTCACTAGCTATTGCTTCTCAATATTTGATGTTACTTTCGGATGTATTCCTACATTTTTCTCGTACCTAATCCGCTTTGTGGTTTAGACATCCGAGCACTCCCTAATAACAGTATGGGCGACTACAGTAATTGCTTAAAGAATTAAGTTAGCGACATCTACTACTTAGATATTAGCATCCTTTTGGAAATCTCAAATGTTGTACTAATAAATAATCTTGTTTCTTTTCAGGTAAGGAGCGTCTCGTCACTCATCAACTGAGTTTCTTTGCGATGAATGGTAAAAATCTACATTCCGGTATGTGATCGAGAATACATAAAAATTTCATTATGAGTATTCATCATTGTTTTTAGTGGAGCGATTAATGTAACTGTCTTATCCTTGAAACAGCGCTGAGTTTAGCCTGGGTGGATGAATTGTAAGAATCGAATAATGTCCAACTTAAATTTCAAGAAGGCAGAATTGCATCTTGTATATCACATGTTGTTCATTACTTAAGAGATTACCTGAGAAAACGTGTACATTTTTTCAACCTTCGTAGTAACTGATAGTGGTCACAAAACCATCCACATGACGGTGTAACGGTACACGACTATCACAATGCGCTCAATCATTAATGGATTTTAAGCTCACAAATATATTATTCATCAAATTTTAGAAAAAAGACTGCTGTTTCGCTTACCCACTCAACCTCTTATCATCTTACAAGTTGACGCGATCATAGTTTTTGTTTGTAAGTAGGCGATAGAAGTAAGACCACTCTTATTTTGCCTAACCCCTCCCCCCTTCACACACACGGCTCCTTTCGGGTTTTCCTCCGCTCCTTCTACATCATCTTCCTCTCTTCCTCCTGCTCACAATCCCTCCCGCCGACTCCGTCCCATGTGCCATCATCCGACCGACATTCCACCTCCTGCGTGGTCCAGAGACGCCGGTCGTGAAGGAGAGAAGGGGGCGAGAGAGCGGATGAGGGGGGGGGGAGGGTTTCACGTGAAGCGTTTCCATCCTTTGCAAGGGTGGCTGGCGGCGAAAGGGATGGGGAGTGAAGTTTCGCCCTCAAACTCCATTCGCTTCGTACGCTCCATCAGCGAGGCAAGTTATGCGCGCCCGCCTCAACCGCGACGCAGACGAAAGACCGGAGGACGGGGCGACCGGACATGTGGCTCGGGAGGAACAATGGTGGTTTTTGCGTTTCGCGCCGTGGAGTCCCCCTCTCTCTTCGCCCCTCCACCCCCACCCCGCCCACCCCCGCACACCATACTCGAGGGAAAAATCCGCTTTTCACTCTGGTCGCCGTATGCGGAGGGTCAGAGGGGCAGGAGACGGTGAAGCAGTGTCACCTTCGCTTCCTTGCATGTACGAGGTGCATTAAAGTTGTAAGGCCTCCAATTTTTTTTCTCCGGACTGGAAACCGATAGAAACATGCGGTATGTTTTAAAATGAGCGGACACTCTTTGTCAATGCGTGACGGAGATGACGGTACTGTACGACAGACAGAACCTCTAGCGGTAGTCGTGAGAATGCCAACTGTTTTCGATACTTAAAATCGCGACGTCTTCGTTTCATGACCAGAGTGTAATCATTCGTGGTGAGACACGGATTAAAATGCATCGCCAGTTGTAGGAGACATGTGGTAATGGAGTCATGGATGTGTCGAAAGTGCATTCATGAGTGTGACAGTTTAAAGAAGGCAGAACATCATGTAACAACGAACCAAAACAATCTCGGCCTCGCACACCGACAGCATCACAGCAATTTTCCAGTGGTCAAAACAGACTCCTAAAGAAGCCTTCACCGTGGCCATAGAACCATGGCGCCAACGTTGCAAAAAATGTGTACGGCTGCAGGGAGATTACGTCAAGAAGTAACACGTTTCATTGTTTTAAAGGTGAATAATTAATAAGAAAAAAAATTGGAGGCTTTATAACTTGAATGCACCTCGTGCTGAGGAGGAATATATAGAATATATGACAAAGGTCTAGTTAATATAAATAAACTTGTATGATTGATGTAAATTCATTCTCATGTATGTATATACAGTAAATTCTCCCATGATGCTTGCAACTTGTATTCGTGAAATATTATATATATTTTTATACAATGTTTTTATGAATTCAGACCATGTGATATTTTACATGCATTTATATACTTTTAAAAATATTGCAAACTTCTTAACATGAAAGTACATCTGAAAATTATTCCTATGATTATTCTTATGTATTTACTATGGTGTTTTTTTGCATTCATGAAGTCTCCATTAAGTATTGAAATAAGTACCATGTTTTTTTCCTTATGAAGGCTCCTGATTTTAGTGTCGTTTATATGAACAATTTTTATGGAAATAAAGAATATTGTTATTATTATTAAGTGAGACATTATAAATTGGAAATACAATTAAAAAACTGCACAAGAAAAATATGGATGAGTTTATTGTTTTCTCAGAGTAAACAAGATGGTACATATTGAGCAATTGATCATTAATAAGAATTCTTGCGTTCCTTCATCCATGATTACAAATATGTATATGTGTTGGTGACTCATTATAATTGTGGTGTATATTTCTTCCCATTGCATGTTAAGATCTTGTGCGACGTAAATCATTCCTGGATTTACTAATTGTTCTCGCTGATGATGGGCGTGTGCTTTCGGATCAAGACATTCGAGAAGAAGTGGACACATTTATGTTTGCAGTGAGTAGCTCCATCACCAATCATTAGTATTTTGTTCGAATAATTGTGATAGCAGATTGAGGAGACCATAATCTTTAACAAAGTTTGGTCTTTAACAAAGGGACAGCTGAACATTCGGGCTTATGCCCCATTTCAACACTCTATGCATTAATATTATAGCATCTGCAAATATTTCACACTCGCATATTAAAAAGATTACTTTTGGTGTCTGGATTTTCCTGATAACCCCTATCTATAATTCTGGGGAAAATAAAGCCTTCCTGCAGGTGTTTAGGCATTTTCCCTACACTCACACTCAACCTGGCATTCAAACATCCTGTTTGGAATGGGAAAGTTACCCACCTAGCTGATTTAATTAGAAAAATTAATCAATCATGAATTACTAGCACAATTATGCTTTGACCACAGGGCCATGACAGTATATCTGGAGGAATTAACTGGAGCCTTTATACCTTGGGGCACCACCCTGAAGCTCAGGTCAGTATTTTTTGTTTCAATAAAAGACTTTTCAATTACTAACCAATTATTAGAATGTGTCAATAGACTACAAACTACAATGATGAGTGCAAGACTTTGAGAGAAAATGTAGAATTGATGGGTGGATGAGCTTACCTTGACTACAAAATGGTCATTTGGGAATCAATTATAAGCATTCCATCATTATTCATTCGTATCCACTGAATTAATGACTCCAGCAACAATTCTCAACACATTTATTTTGGTTTTTTAAGGTCCGCATACTGGAAGAAGCCAAAAATGTTATGAATAATGATGAAAAAATCACTCTCAGTCATATAAACAAAATGGAATACTTTGATCGCTGCATTAAGGAAGCATTCCGCCTCTATCCTCCTGTGCCACTAACAGGTCGAGAACTGGAGTCATCACTGACAATACGTGAGTTTGTATCTTCACCATTTTTGCTTATCCATTTGGTATGTGTTCCATAAATGCAAAAGTTTATCCATATAATTCTACCTTCTGACACAAAAACATCTGACGTACAAAATTAGACACTGTGTAAATAAATATGACTTTATTTGAATAATTCAAATGGAAAGAGTAAATGGCATTTTCATTATTTTCCATTTTGCATGAATTCTTTCCAAACCAAAAAAGTTATTTTCTGTGGTTCTAATAGTTTTTAAAAAATGTTCAAGAGAATGTGTAATGATATCTGTTCATATATATGACGATGATTTAAATATGAATTACAGAAGGGCATACCTTTCCTCCTGGAATTGAGTTCAACATACTGCACTTTATGCTACACCATGATCCAAAAACTTTCCCTGATCCTTACAAATTTGATCCGGATCGATTTCTACCATCAGAAGTTTTGAATCGCAACTCTTTTGCCTACATGCCATTCAGTGCTGGTCCAAGAAATTGCATAGGTAAGTCATTTGTCAAATATACATTTTTATTGGCAGTGAGTTCCCAGTAGGAACAAGAAGCTGTTTTCATATGAGATTTGATCCAAAAGTTCCCAAATTTTGTTTTAATTGTACCACATTTTGATATAGACACTGAGGTAAAGTGTCATGGTGCTTAAGTCAAACTAACAGACATCTTTCTGTTCACAATGCTCGGTTGATTTGTTTTTCCTTTTATTTATTTTTGTAGGACGATGAAGGGTAATCTACTGCGTAAGGTAGGCTTTTGATGAGAATTAGCTTAGGTTGGCCGCGTAACATCTAACTTTAATCCCTCTTCAAATATGCATACTACCTACCCCCTATCATTCTGTCCAATATCCCTATTCTCTTCCTACCCCTACCCCGCTTACCCAACATTCTATCCTCCATTACAACCTTCAACAACCCATTGCCTCTGAGTACCCCCTCGATCCACTTTTCCTGTCTTTTTTGGATTTCTCAGCGCAAACTCCTCTCCTCCCCTATCATTCTCAAAACTTCATTCATTTTTCTCTCCGTCCACCTTACCTTCTCCATCCGTCGCCAAACTCACATCACAAAACCCTCCAACCTATGCTCCTCACCCTTCCTCATGGACCAGGTTTCAGATCCATATATTGCTATGCTCCATATTAGGGTTTTCACTAATCTTTTCTTCACATCTTTATTTAGGGTCCCTCTCATTAACTCTTTCCATTTCGCAAAGTTCTGTTGGATGTCCTTGGATATATGATTCTATATATACGGACTACTGGTTGCACATGCATGAAGTTTATGTTAAATTTTAGGTTAAGTTAATAAAACTTTAAGAAAAAACTTATGACATAGTTGTTAATAATCTGAAATGTATGAAACAGTCACACTTTTATAAATTATTAACAGGATACATTCTTGCAATTTTCTTGGCTACAATCAATGTTAAATGGCCCATATCTTAAAGGGAGACCATTATTTATTTATTTATTTAGAATAGAATCTTGCAGTTGGCTACAAGCCAGGTGGAATGTATAGAAAATGAGTGAAACCAATGATTATACTGCCATTGAGGAGAGACATAAGGAGAGGCTACCGTTTTGTCAATAAAAATCATCTTTTTATCATCATACCAACGACTATAACATTTATCTCTGTTGATTCATGATGTTTGAGACAAAAATGATATGGCTGTTCTAATCTATCTTCTAAATTACCCTTACTTGGAACCTAGTTATATTATTCTGTTTTCTGAATTCAAGTCAATCTCAGAAGCCTTAAGGCTATAATAAATGAAAGCCATAAAACAAAATTCACAGCTAGTACTTGAAGCTACTTCAACTAAAACCATTCAGGATTGCTTCCAGTCTTGGAAATCGTAGAAATAAACAAATTACTTAGGGTTAAGGTTAAGCAAGGGCATGCAACCATAAAAATATGCCAAAATCACTTATTAGAAAGCGACTTCCAATTAAACCGGGAAAAAGCTGAGGACAAAAAAATGAAATATTGATGTTTAGTAACTACATGAAAAATATCTTGAACAGGACAACACTAAAAAATATGATATCATTAATAGACTCCTGAAATTAGCCCAAAGATTTGAATTATTAGACCAGGTATCATATTTCGTGGCTTATAAGACCAGCAGATAATACGTACCTTGATTATTCAGGTTAGAATTTACAAAAAGAAATAATTGGTAATTACTAGTAAGTAATCATATTACTAATTAATAATATTGAGATGGCAAATTCAAAAGTGTGGCAGGCGATTTAATTGGCTAATCATTTTCTTTACAGAAGAAGTAATTCACAAGCTGATTCATATATGCTATCTGCATGATATCATCTATAAATGCAATTGCTATCTGATTAATTAATTCTGTTAGTAAATGCATTAAGGACATTCAGGCCAACTGGGTTAGCCTGGGGGTAGTGATCTCGCTGGCTAACACAAAGGTTGCATGTTTGAGTCTTGCCTAGGGCATGAGTGTTGTGTAATGTGAGGTGGTACATGACCATAGCCATTGACATACCCCATAAATTAAAACACTACAACTTATTATTATTACTGCTAAAATATTCAAGAAAATGATGCATTAAATAATATGTGATCATACCTTATAAATGTTATTTCCTACAGGTCAGAAGTTTGCAACTCTTGAAGTTAAACTGGTGGTTCTTAGGATCTTGCAAACTCTTGAAGTAAGAAGTTTATGCAAGATGGAAGATCTAAGACTGCAAGGAGAAGTGTTGTTGAACAGTCCAGATGGAATTCCTCTCACCTTTAGGAGACGTGAATGAATTACATTTTGATACACTTTTTACGATAAATAAATGAATTGTCAACATATATCTTAATTATAGCACAGCATTAACATTTGTTTTACATGGCATTGTGATGCCTCTGGATATACAAAGCAGCATCACCAGGACTTCATACCTCTGGAGCTTGGGAGGTGTCCAGAGGTTTTTGTGATGCCTCTGGAAACTTCCAGAACAAACTAAACATGGAAAACACATGGAAATTTCACAACTTACCTTGATGATGACACACTGTTTTGTACATTTGATTTTAAACCATGTTTGATTTCTAATATAAGTAATATATAACATGACTTAGTTTTTATTATTAGTAAAGAGGAACTTAAATTACTTGTTTCTCTTAAACCATCCTTGTCCTATCAGTCAATAGAGTTCTTTCCTTAAGGGATCCTTTGCAATACAGTTGTCACTACACTCTGATCCTGAATATATTTCCTAGTAGTTCTATCTAAATTTTCAAAAAATCCTCAATGTTATCTTGAGACCACTGATCACAAAGCAAAAATGAATGTTAATTTAATATTTTTTAACTCTTAAATTTGAATGTTACGTTCCAATCCACATTGGCCTCCAGCAAAATCCAATTCAGCCATGGTATAAAGAGAAGACTCTTCTGCGAGAATGTTGAGGACTTAGAGAACTATTCAGGCATTAATATGACACTTTATAAAAGTATTCTTCAAGCCAAATGAGAAATAATATAGAGGATTTTCTATGCTATTTAATATAATAATAATCTAATTTGTAATAAAGGAGTTTATATATTAACTTTTTTCTTCATTTTCTGAGTTGAACTGAAGGAGCTTTTATTAATAAGCCCCAAAGGACACTGCCCAAAAACTTTATTGTTTATCATCATCTTGTAAGGTAAATTCTCATTAATATAAACAACAATAGTATACAATTTTATTGCATAAAATAAAAAAGGACATTTGAGGCAGAGTGCTTTTCATTAAAAGGAAAACTGGCTACATTTTGCAATAATATTTAACGCTTGACCAACCAGATTTTCTGAAGAAATTCTGTTTGTCATTTTAATTCCTGGAAGAAAATCAAAGATTATCAAATAAGATGGAAAAGATTGTCTTTCACTTATTGCGACAAACGATTTCACGATTGCGACAATAGGTAAAAATTATTTGTTTTTGTTAGCTGTTCCGGCGGATGAGGTTAAATCACGCCGTAAACTAAACAAAAATATCGATTTCGACGGTGTAATAATATCAATATCCGAGAAGGAAAACAAATAAATTTCAATCCCGAAAATTTCCATGACGCAGATTTTCTGAACTCCTTCGTCTGAATGATACCAAATGTTGGTAAAACTCTGTTTATGAAACGTGATAAGAGAAAGAAAAATATTGCCTCTCACCGCTGAAACCCGCCGAAAATTACAGGGAATAGTTAACCGGTTCAAACCGTCATCGGATTCCAATCGGTTGTTGGACTCATCGGAAACGTATCCTTAGAATGATGGTGGTAGAATTTCTGGCGTAATTTTATCGAAACGTTTTTGGAGCGATATCCCGAGGAGCGATAATAATACACTGATACAAAGGCCAAGAAGTGGTTGTACATGGACTACTATTTAATATTACTGTGTAATACTATTTTTTATTAATATTATCCAATTGACAGCACACAGCACAAAGCCAATTACAGTGACATAATATGATAACGTATATAACGAGGACGAAACAATTACATCCATGCCCAAGTTGGAGAATGGAAATCCACCGAGTCAGGATTCGAACCCGCGACCTCCGGATTGGTAGAATAGGACGCCACCGTTGTCCTGCCGCCACCGAGGTCTGGCGGGGTAAGAGCACGCTCTTTAATTATTTATTTACAATAGAATGTTGCAGTTGGCTACAACCCAGGAGGCAAGTATAAAAAATGAATGAAACCAATGAACAGCTATAACTCAATGGCGATCATCGAAATTATAGGTACAATTGTTCTCTTCTCCGACTCAAATGTATTTGTAAGGTATCTTCCCAAGATGCGATCCATTTAATCGATTCACCTACGCTAGGTTCCCTCTACACTGTAACAAAAGATTTGGAAACATACAATGAAAATCATTGGGAAAATTACTTTGCTTGGTTTTATACAACTTTTTTATTGGAACATTCAGTCGTTTCCTTCGACATTAAATAAAATTGTATTTTCCCAATGAAACTTAACGTAAAGTCGAGGAAACCTGCGGTGAGTGCGTGTCGCCAAACTCACAGGAACTTGAGTGCCTACATTGTAGCACCCCAGTCTGCTCAGGGTATGTCATATACGGTACACAAGAGGGAAATAATAGGGCAAATCTAAGTTGCAGAAATCCTTTTGTATTATTATACGTATATGACGCATATCCATATCCGCTATGGTGAAGGTGAAGCGGTGCGTGAAATCACTTCAAAATGGAAGGGACGAAGTGAGCAAAACATTTCATTAAGTTGCTTGAGGCTCGTTGTGAGAGATGGACTAACTTGTTTACTGACACATTGAGTTGCCACGAGGGAAGGAGTGTGCAAAGAACTCCAAAAGAAGCCAACAACCTCGAGTCCAACCCCCCCCCCCCTTTTCTTTCACTGCCTAGCTAATAGAACATGATCATCACCACCTTCTCAGGAGGAAAGGAGACTTTTAATTCCTTTAAAGGTCAAATTCTTGCTAATGTTTGTTGGAAAAGGTCCTTGAAAAAAATGACAGTTTTGGAATGAATAATTTATGAGAGAGATGGTGAGTCGCCTTAATGAGTTGTCTCTTGGAGAAAGAGGGTGAGTTGTCTCTTGGGGGTTTTGTTTACCAATTTGTCCACTGCTAAAATCCGATGGAGTTCAATGTACCGGATGTTGGCGGTGTTATTACTTGCACTGAAGTAAAGGCAAAAAAAGCAAAATTTGTTCGTTTATTTGCTCTGAAACATTCATCATCTCCACGACGTGGGAGGAGAGGAGACGTCTTCAGAGAGTCCTCCTTTCACCTTACGTGGTATATAAACATGTAGGACATAATATAAGTCTTTTTACTCACGCCTTTATTCCAGGTTGGCAAAAATGTCTTATTATTTTGTATTGAAGCCTAATGGCTACAATGGCCCTTTATCTCATAGGAGCGTAATTGCTTTTGAAGTGCCGTATACATATTGTTCCACGACCCATGGAAATTCCGCGATCATTTAGTGAAAACACAGGGAAATAACATTTTAGAGCTGCGTTTTTCATCCGGGATTCCATAGTCACAGAGCCCTGAGAGAAATATTAGCTGATAGCAGTGGAAAATAAAGAACGGCGGGTGAAAGTATAATACGATAATACACATCCTCTGAATGGTGGTTCGCGTTAAGTCTCTTAGTCACGCGGTGACGCACTAATGTCGAGATACCGAATGTCAATTGAGTGAAATGTGCCGTGATAATTATTATGTAGGGGTTTCCCTTGAGCAGTTCGAATTGAAATGTCGAAGAAACACGACTGATAAAAAGCACTCCTGACCCCCCCCCCCCTTGACCCTCCGTCGGCCGGCAGCTCTCCGTCCCGGGAACTCGACCCGATTCCTTTCACCGATGTGGAGGGGGGGTTGGAGTTTAGAGGGAGTGGCGGGTCCACGAAAGAAAAGGCACGCCCCTCGTGGAGAACCAGTGCCCACCACCCACTTCCCTTTTTGCGAGGGATGTCGCGATGTAGGGCACAGACCCTAGCCGCGCGATTCCCATACCTTAAACGAGTTCTAGTCGAAACGAATCGTCAAACCTGAACTAGATATTATTAAAAGGATTAAGACGCCATTCGGTAGAACGTTTGAAAATCCACGGGACACACCGGCCCGACGAGCCCTCTCCAGAAAGCTCGTTCGCGGAGCCCCACTTAAATAACCTTTCAAGGTCGACGGGTGCACAAACGCACTCTCTTCCCTCCTCTCGAGGCGGGCGCGAAATACAAGTCACCGCATCGCCGAGTGTGTGCGGGGGGAGAGAGGGACTTTGGAGGATGACCACCCACTGCCCCCCCCCCCCCCCCCCCCCCCCCCCGCCGCGCCTATCCCCACCCCCCCCGCCCAGCGGAGAGGGGGAGTGCGAGAGTCTTTGGCGAGCGTGCTGACACCACA
>WURS02039915.1:0-11302 GCA_011762765.2 Rhinocypha anisoptera
AATTGCGAACAAGTGACGCATCTCTCTCTGCACTTGTATGTGTGTGTGTGTGTGCATTAGCGCTCCGTGTCGTTCCGTCGGACGCCCACTGCCGCGCCCCGAACACGTCTCTTTTTTCCCACCAGAGAGCGGTGTTTGAAAGACTTACGAGGCGATTTCAAAGGATTTTTTAAAAAATGGCGACGAGACACCTTCCAAGTTTGTTCTGGTAGACTTCGCCGCACTCCATGCACGTCACACCACTTCTCCTCTTCATGCTCTCTAGGTTTCTTGAGTTTGCAGAGTTTTAGGTTTAGCATTTGAGCTATTATTGTCTCTAACGAAAATTTTTTGGCCTAACAATAAAAGTAAGCAAAATGGCGTCACTACTTTTTTCTATGCACTAATTATATATTGAAGCATGAGCAGGGAGGAGAAGTGCGGCGTGCATGCGTGCGTTCACGTCGGTGTCCCTCCCGTGCCATTCACGGAAGACCCATTCCGCATCACGTGACTCATTGGCCTGCCTGGCCAAGATGGCGAGACTATACTGAGAACATTCCGAGAGGAACCGATTGCTGCAACGAACATTAATTAAAGACGTTTACTGTTAAATGATATTTACTTTAGGGGGACTTAAATGATAATGTAAAATTGCAGACTTACTTCATTCTATTCCTTATGAATTGTGCACAAACAGAGCGACTGTATCGAAACCACTTGGAATATGTTCTCTGGCATCCATATCGCTTCAGTTCTGCGTGTCAGGCCTCATTTTGACAGAAGTTGAACCGAGAATTGGGGGATTGGGAGGATGGGGGCGCATTAATGTTCTCGTATGCTTTTCACTTTACTTTTCTGTACTGTAAACGTTTATTTGCTCATTTTTTATCCCACTAAGCGTGTCGTTTGCAAACCATTCGATTTCCTCGATTTAAAGGATTTATTTCCAGACCGGAAAATGACAAATCTCCAAACATACGCCTTCTACCTATCTGCGGCGTGCGTATTCATTTTTTGTCTCTTGACATTTTTCCTCACTACCGATTCCGGTGTGAAAAAAATATATATATACCTTTTAAAAGCTTCATTTTATATAAGTGTGTGTATATATATATATATATTTATCGTATACGTTACTTCTCGGCCACAAAAAGATATGAGATTTCGTTGCCTGGAGGCCAAATCAACTGGCCTAATCCCTCGAGACAAAAAAATCACACATATATATATATATTAGATCGAACACTGGCGGAAAGTACAGAGACACAGGACACAAAAAGAAAAAAACTCACAGTGGTGAAAAATATTCGGTGGCACCACCACCTTCTTCCGTTCAGGAGAGAAGCTAAGCTTTCAATCCTGAACGGACGAAGGTGGTGGTGTCACCGAAAATTATTCACCACTGTGAGTTTTTTCTTTTTGTGTCCTGTGTCTCTGTACGTTCCACCAGTATTCGAACCAATATTATTCACATTTTCAACCTTTTCGAAGTGATTATTATATATTTCCGAAATGTAAGTCTATATTTTTATTGTTTCTGTGTGTGAATGTCTATAAGTGTGTGCGTGTGTTCGTTATATATATATATAGTCATATATACCGTCTAGTTTTCAGTTCTTCCAGACCAACGAAGGGGCAAGCAAGCCCCGAAATATTTCTTATTATGTGAGTATTTTAAGTGTTTCTATCTGTATGTATGTGTAAAAGTGTCTGCGTATGATCGTGTAGCTGCTCGTCTGAGTTTTCCTGAAGTATATATAGATATATATATATACCTATATATTTAGTTAAGGAGTACATTGTAAACACCTTTCATGCGGCTTTGAATCAAATCAAGAGCACTAAAGGCCCGAGGATGAGTCTTCGACGCATAACCACTGCTTCAAAAAGCTAGTCTATTTAGTTTTACCTGTATAGATTAGGGAGGCAGAGCTATGACTTGTTAGATCAAAATATCGCCATTGGAATCATTTCATAAAAAAACACTTTCACCTCTGTACAGGCCGGCATTCAACGACATTAGGTTCAAAAATTTCGGAATTCGTGAGCGTCGTTCTTGAAAGGCATAAATAATTCACTCAGTGACACAGACATTTGGAGAGATCCCATGTCCCCTTGCTTCGGTAATGGAAATATTTGGAAAAAAATGGAGAAAGAAAAGGAAACGGAATGGAAATGAAGGGGTCTAATGAATGTTTGTCGACCGTTGAATGTTTATCATCCGACTACTTCGGCACGTATGATGGAGAGGCTCACTCAAAGCCTTCTGGGAACCTATGCGTGAGAATACCGCAGGAAATGGAGTGGGATGGATTTACCAGCCGGTCAATGCATTCGGTAACAGGAACCGAATAATAATGAGCAGCAAGTGAACTCCAGTTGTTATTTTGCCAACTCAGATACTCTTGTATTTAAGTATTCTGATGCAAAATCATTTTGTTTTAATATTTCACGTTCTGCGATTGATTTTTAAATTCTGCAGGAATTTATGGAAAAATTAACCGAACTTTGACACAGAAATTCGATTCCTCGTGAATCAATTTAGGGTTTATAATAATTTACAACGTTTTTCAACAATTTTTCCTTAAAAAAATCGGGAAAAAGTATTTTAAATTTCAATATGATTCAGACGAGAGATTTGTTCAGTGGATTCGGATAAAATCTTTTATACTGATAAGTCGAACATCGACGATGAGAAAAAACTTGGCCTTCCGTGTCAAAAATTACTCACTCCTAGAAATTACTAATGATAGAATTTTTTATAGGAAAAGTATTACTGGTAACTTAGCCGTGTGGATAGCACGCTCGATGATTATACCAAAGGTCGCGGGTTCAAGTCCCGTCCACGGAATGTATTTTGTGTTTGCCTGAAACTAATTTTTAAATGGTTGGCGTCAGCAAGGGCAGGCGATCGTAAAAATATGTGCCAAAAGCAATTAACAAAAGCGACCCAGTTTAATGGAAAAACCTTGGGACGAAAAACGTAGTAGTAGTGATGAATAATTAAATAATCAATAATGGTGCACCATTAAGAACCAAACCGAGTCAGGAATCCACTAACAGGACCGTGGTAAAATATCGATAGCGATTTCACTCTTTTCAAAATGAGTTTTTAGAATTGCCGGCCGATTGAGCCATCAGTATATCACCACATTAATTCGCTCCGCACCCCTTTGAGGGAGCGGCGGGCGCGGAAGTGCTCTCGGGAGTACTTTCTGAACACAAGATGAGAGGTATAGCAAAGGAAAGAGGGAAAGGCTGCGTGTGCTGAGAGTGAATGGGACCTTCTCGTGGTTGGGCTTAGTTATGGAAATGGAGCAACGAATGGCGTATTTTCAGGCGTGATATGGTGGAAATGGAGCATATTAAAAACGGAGAGACGGCACTTTTCAACCAGTTAATTAATTAATTATAACTACTGGAATAGTGCCATCTCGTTGTCATCAATAGAGTGATCTTGGTGGTAGAGCATCTAGGTATTTTTTTAAAAATTGTCACGATCAACGAATCGGTGTCACGAAGAATTAGGAATTGGATTGGAATGAGGGTTATCGGAGAAAGTAGGAATCGGATTAGGTAGGAAGCGACTTGACCCCCTTTGTTTGAAATAAAAGTTGAATTTACTGTATAAATTTAAGACATAACTTCATCAAAGAGGTGGAAGACACATGACGGGCGTGGTCTTACTACGGCTGATCAGGACACAGCCATAAAATCAGAGAGAGAGAGAGACTGTAGAAAGGATCAGAGGTCGGAGTAAAAGTTGTGCAGAATGGTAATGTCACTGGAACGGTTTGGCGCGACACTAGAGATATTTGTGTCCTTCAAACAAATGACGATCCCAAAAAGAGTGTCGAGGACCCAAGAAAGACAGGGAAAGGGTCATGTCCTATTTCAATTGTGTCATACACAAAGTACATGGGTGAGATTGACAAAGCCGATCAGAGATGGTGCTATTATGACATAGGAAAAAAATCAAAGAAATATTGGAAGTATTTATTCTCCTTTGTTTTTAATACGGTCACAGTAAACAGTTTCATCCCGAACAAAGAAACTAATGTACCTGCAAGTAATAGGCATGGCGTAACACAGAAAAATTTCCGTTTACCTATCCATAAACAAATGACAGGGAACTTCTCCTCCCGCAAATTATTAGGGCGCACAAGAAACCTTACCGTTGTTACTTTTTCGTGTAGACAACAACGTACACTTGCAATGATCGGGGGAGGAAAAAATGTGGGCCTAATGCAACTCAAAACAAAGAAGAACATCAACTGGAAGGAGCACTGAGACATGGTGATCTTAAATGATCTGTTTTTATGCAGCCCTACGCTTTCCTTGAGGAACTCATTTCATGCGCTTGTATTCTGCTCTCTTCTTTTTTGTTGTTGTCTGTGTATCACTCCGCCTGTTGCTTTAGCCACGGTTTTCTTGAATATCAACTGGGTGACTAACCTTCTTTCATTTTTCAGTGTCCTCATCATGGCCCTTCCCTTTAATAGCTTGACTAGCGAGCGGATAATATACCGTCTATAAAGTTTCAGTTATCGAGTTACATGGCCCCATAGTCATTAGTAGGTAAGTGTCGTATCACATTGGCTTAAACATGGAGAGGTCACATTAACTGGTCACTACGCGTGATCATAAAAATGGGATAACATGAATGCTTTGTAACACTTCAGTGACGAACATGGTATGGTATATTTAAAAAAAATCCCTTTGATAAAATCTGTTTCCCTTCCCGTACGTTTATAATCATCTCATCTAGAGCTCATGAACATTTACGTCATGGAATACGATTTGTATGACAACGAACATCTACTAACACGAATGAGAGAAATGAGAATCCCAAAATTCGACCCAATCCCTAAATTCCATTCCAAAATTAGACAAATGCTTTCTTCGTCTGAATGTTAGATAGTGTGAGTCAACTAGAAGCGCTAGAACACAGAAGAGAATTATTAAACGATCCTCGTGCTTTACTTGATTCCAGTTGGAATTTCTTGGTGCCATCGAATGTAAAATCTTAAAAGGAATAAGTTTTAGCTTTTCTAGTGGAAACCTAATCACATAAACGAAAAAAATTCTTTCATTTCCACACTATTGTCTACGTCTGCGAAATACCCTGCAAGCCGCCGCAAGGGTTGGTGAATTCTTCTCGGGAATTCCACCGGTTCAAGTGTTCCGCCACCGACGTTTCATACGGTTGACACTGCCATCGTCTTCAGGGTGACGACGAAGACGATGGCAGAGTCAGCCGTCGAAACGTCGGTGGCGGAACACTTGAACCGGTGGAAATCCCGAGAAGGATTAATCAATAGTATTCGCCGGGAAAGCATCTGATCCTTCGCCGCAAGGGTGTTTGGCAGGGGGTGAGTGAGCCATCACCAGGCATGCATTTCCAGATGCATATATTTGATGCAATACATATGCAGGGAAACTAATTACATGCAAATATTTCAAAGACAAAAGAAAATATATGGGATCAAATCAATTTACATTTAATTTTCAAAAAAACATGCAAGATAATATGCATACATATATATACTAGCTACTCTATTATTATAACTATTATTTCCGAGTCTGTGATCATATATTAATTTGATCTCTAATTCTACGAGGAAAGAATGACACTTAATATGTTCTGTCATATGATTGTCGAATGATGTTATGAATGATGATGGTCGTATATATGATCTGTTCGACTGCCTATCTCTCCGATTTTATGTACGTGACCGGATATACCGTAATGTGTCTGGGCTTTTAATGTATTTTTGACTTCTTCGCTGAATTGATCTTCCTGAAACCTGTAAAATAAATTTAACCTGTACTACAACCCTTGATCAGCAAATGGTTCTCCAATAACTATTTTCTCCAATAAGCTTCTTAAACTGTTAAACACTATTAAAGTACCTCCGTCAAATACTGAAAGATAGACTTAAAATAGGCTCGCAAAAGGTGAATTTCAGGGGCGCAACTGTTTTCAAAGGACGCCCGTGCAAGGGGACGCCGTGTAAAACTGACTGCGCTCGGCAGAGGGGGATGGAAATCACAAGCAGGATAATGACTCCGTCGGTCGCGTCTGCCGCATCCTCCCCCTCCCTTCATTTTCGTGATGGTCTCAAGTGTTGTTTTTTTTTACTCGTCCACGATATTTACTCGTCATCGAAGTACTTTCATTCGTTCATGAACTCCACAAGCGCGCGATTGACAATGAAGCAAAAATAGAACGCGTGGTGACATCTTCGCGTCGACGTCGTGCGTGCCAGAAGCGCATCCGTTCGACCGTGTCGCTCTCCCGCTTCGTCGTGACCACCCAGACGAGACGACGAAGCGGACGGCAGAAAATACGTTCCCCGACACACTCGTCCAAGTACCCTCGAAGCGCAAAACACAACACTCACTCCGATTCATTTCCGCGTGTCTCCGCCGAGGCAAAATGCCGCATCCTTCTCGTGCCAGCACTGACAGTGCTTTGCTTCGTCGAGTGCTCCCATGTTTTCGAAAGTGAGAGGGGAAGGCACGGAGGGAGATGATACCTTGGGTCGAAGGTTCTGAACGATGACAAACACTGATGAACTGAAATTTCTCCGGTAAACACGGATCGCTTGCATAGGGACGATGCGGCGTAAATATTTTTCGTCCGCAAAAGAAGGTAAAATAGAGACAATCCCTGAAAATTTTACTAGATGAGGGTGAGGGAACACTATGAAATGTCAATTTAATGAGCCACGGCTGGGGAACACACTCTCCTTTGATCAAAGGCCCGCCGAGAACTCGTTACCCTTGGTGATCATTCTCCGTAAATATCAAAATGTTTTCATTTGTTCTATTTCCTCACCCTAATGAAATTATCTTATAATTCTTTTTACTGAACAGAAATTTTGCTTTTTTTCGTATTCATTTTAATTTTTGTTTTCTGAACTATTTATTTTAGATATGTAACATTTTGTTCCTTTTTTTAGCGTAGTCCCCAGTTACTTCAACATCATCAAAAAGAGAAATCATGTCCCATAGTAAAATTAATGACAAGCACTTTGAAATTCAGATTGATCTTCATGCATACGGTGCGATTAAATACAGTAATTTATCCTTGCTCGCTCACGTAAAATCTTGAAAACCGGAGTTCAATTATGGGTTTTACGAGAAAGTCGACTCTGCTCATCTAAAGACAATGACTAGATAAATGCAATCTGTAAAGATTTAAGACCTATTATGACCCACGGAGAGTTCACCTCACTCACAGGAAGAGGAACCGAAGTGTGGATTGTAATCACTTGTTTCTTGGAATAAATTCAATCTCGAACACCTTACCAATCAAAACAGCGTGCCCTTGAACCCACGGGTAGGGAGCGAAGACATATAATGAATAGTATAGGCGTTCGAATATAAGTAGGACAACTGGTAAGCTTTGTAACGATAATTTGTCTTTCCGCACTTCTCACTCTCCTGTTGTGTTCGCTATAACCAAGATGCAGCTTTGTCACTGAGACGCTCGCTCGACTGCCATGGAGGAGTGTGCGAAAGAGAGGAAGAGAAAACGGGAGACAGTCACAAAGAGGTCGAGACTCTGACGCACTAAACCGCTACATAATAATGCACAGTTTGATGTCGATTTTCAGTATCGCGTCCGAGTATGACGAAATTCTGAGAAATTCTAAGCGCGCCTTGAGAAGTTTTCGCGTGAAAAAATTAAAACCCACGAAAGAAAACTGTCACGGGACACTGTATCATCAATGCCAGTAGCGCCTTTGGGGCCAACGAGGTCATATATTTATTTTTTCCTTTGAGATTTCGTGGGAGAGGAGGTGGACTGACGGTGAACGACTCAATCGTCCCGGAAGAGGGGTGGGGGGGAAGGGAAGGGAAGGGGAGGGAGGAGAGGGGAGGGGAGGGGGGGGGGAGAGGGCAGTGGTTTCGCATCGCACAGCCAGGAGGAGGCGATAGTGGGTGGGACGCGGTCGTTCCCAAAGTGGGCCGCCGCCGTCTCATTTCTTTCCCGCGCGGCGCGATCCATCCATCCGCCGCCCGAAAAACTCTCCGGCGACGGAACGACGAGGCGGGTAATCAATTGCGATGGGAAGAAGAAGTGGAGGAGCCCACTAAAGGCTGTATTCCCTCCTTCTCCCCCCATCTCCTCTCCCCCCCCCTCCTTTAGAAAAACCCTTCGACCCTCCCCCGCCCCACACCCCTTGCCAGTGGCTCCAGGGGGAGGAAGGCACCGTCGCGCCGCGATTTTGATTTGCGGCGTTTCGAGGAAGGGAATAGAGAAGAGATGAGGAAACGGGATAGACGCAACATCCTAGGCCTCGAAGGGAGATGAGGGTTTATTAAAAGGGCGGAGGTGGGTTCTAGGAGCGAGGGAATCGAATCGGGAGCAAAATGGCGTCGAAATGAAAACTTCGTACCTGTGAGGCGAAGGGGGGAAGGCCGGGCGGTGGTGGTGTGGATGGCGGCAGCGGGGGAGGCGATCGCCGGGAGAGGAGAGGTCGCCACCCTCTCGATGATGGGGGGGAGGGAGGGAGAGAACACGGCGCCTCTTTATTGCGCTCCGCGGGATCCCTCCAGGGGGCGAGCGAGGACGGATCCCTCCGACCCCACTCCCTCCCCATCCGCTTTCGTCCAATAATCCGAGAATTGATTCTCGGAAGAAGAAGTCTCCAACGTAATGGCCTCATCTCTTTCATCCCCCCACGAGCGCGATTCCACACGATCCTTCCGACCCCCTCCCGTCCCCCCCATTCCCCCTCCCACCCGAGCCGAAAGCCAAACTCTCATGAATCCCATCACCAATCGCCATCCTGGATTCTCGACTCCTCCTCAGGTTCTGGAAGGACGTGGAGTTTGTTTGTTTGCATCTACCTTCCACTCGCAACTACGCGGTTCACCCGCCTCCCCCCCCTCCTCCCCCACAACGATTCGTTTTGTTCCAAGGGAGAAAAATAGAGGTTGGATTCCTCTCTCCCTCCCCTCCCCCGTCCGTCCGTCGCCGTCCTGTGTGCTGAGCTTCAAAACGACTTGGTGGGGCACTCGAGTGGGGTAACAATCCCCATGCGCGGACTTCTTGCAGCCGGTGCACTGGCCACGCAGCAAGATGGCTTCACTCCCTACTACTCCCCCCCTTCCCCCCCCCACCCCTCCCAGATACTCCCACAAGCAATAATTGTTGATATCCCGTGATGGTTAATTCAAAAATATGGCACTTTTCCGCTAGTTGAAAATATTTTATACTCTCAACCGGTTTCGAAGCTTTAAATCATCTTCAGGGACAGATTCAGACCAAGTTCCCACCTGAAGATGATGCGATACATGGTAACCGGTCCAGAAAAAATATATTTAACGAGCGGAAAAATGCCATCTCTTTGTATATTAAAGGGGGAAAAAGACGCAACGCTACTGTATCCATATGGATAATGTGTTCCACATATTATATAACGTATTCCACGTATTCACAATAACGTAACGCGTATCTCACGTAAATCAGGTATCACGTAATAACTTATTCCAAATATTCATGTGAAACTAGCAGTGTTACTAGCCAGCTGTATGATGGATTTCCAGAAATTTCTGCCTGAGACTGTCATTTATCTTTGTCATTATTTTTTGTTCCAATTCAAGCATGTCACGCGCGGTTGATGCTACGCAATTATTTCATCCAATATAGGGTCAAATTAGACGGCAGAGAAGAGGGCTTATAGTCAGGGAGAAATAATTTTAAAACGTCAGCACGGGTTTAAGGTGAATGCGAAAGCAGTGTCATAGTAAGATTCAGGGCAAGTCTCTCGGAATCCCTCTAAGCTGGACGAACGCCATGAGGGAAGAAATTAGAAAGAATATCTGATGTGAAGATGAGAAAATGTATGATCTTCAGGCCCACACCAGTCTATATAAAACACTTGCTCACGTGACTTGAAGGCAGTTCAAATAAAATATTCATCTAACCAACTTTTACAATACCACAGTAAAATATAAAAAAACAACATTAAAAAGTGTTTTTAATATTTTACTGTGATATTTTAAAGAGGTCGTGGTGGCCCAGTGGGTAGAGTGCTGGGCTGGACCCGGGTTCGAGACCCGGTGACGACCCTCCGGACACCTCCAGCTAAACGCAAGCTGAGTGATTTTTCGGGTACCACATCTTCGTGGGAAACCACAGGCGGCACAGGGAAATGAACTGATGCCCCTCTAGCCTGACGTGTGCGCTTAGTATTAGGTGGGCTCTGCCCTCACAATACCAACCTTCGGGTTGATTACTTTGGTGGTATTTTAAAAGTTGGTTAAATAATTATTTTACCACATCAGTCTCCCATCGACTAACTTTAGATAAAATAAAACCATCACAGCATTAAGGTCAAAGGCCGACTAGTACTAATAGGTGAGGGTGGGGGTCTCCTAGCAACGAGGCCAACGGCAGGGCGCCGTCGAGGGGAGTGTGGAAATTCTCATGCCGGTGTAAGGCGGTTCCTCTTTCTGCGCCATCTTCGGCTTCCCAGGACCAGCGAGTGCACAGAAACATTGCGTGGAGGACTTGAGAGTTCAGAGAGAGATGGTGCATGGCATTTAAGTATTCACCACTGATGAATCAGTTATCCATTACAGTCCCAAGTCCGTTCGCCAATAGCAGTGTGCACAATTCATTAATATGAATTATTTTAGTTGTAAAATAATGATATGTCTTTTTCAATGTCGCCAAGAAGACAAAGAGAATAACTAAAAAGAAAATCTTATTAAATACCATCTATTTAAAGAAATATTTTTTTTACCTATTTTAGACTTCCTCATATAAATATGTGCATACAAACACGACTTGTAAGGACATATTAATCGGAAGGCTTAATGAAAGAGAAGACTTATTCCAAAAAATATTAATTAAACGGTATCACAATAGTCATTGAGGTAGAGCATTATGATAGGAACGTAAGGTTCAGTTCGGGTACAAGCTATATTTCGGGAGTCTATGTTCTCTGTTCCCGTTTTCACTTTAAGGACACATCGTCGTGCTAACTTGGTTTCATCTTCTCCCTCCTGAAAGCGTCTTCATCTCAGCACGATATCATAGGCATTTTTCTTCCTGCTCTATTACTGTCACAATGGGCTGAGAAACCATGGAAGGCAGCGCTTTAATATCGACGACCCTGAGGAAATAATGAACTTTCACAGCAAGGGGACTTCCTTCTCCTGGTCCGCCTCTCCCTGGAGCCCGAACGGGATAGCTGTATATGTGTGTATCTATATACTTATACATATATATATATATATATATACTTAGGAATAACTCAGATGAGCAGCAACAACGAACACACGCACACACTTATAGACA
>WURS02039935.1:0-26410 GCA_011762765.2 Rhinocypha anisoptera
ATCTACGCAGTCAATTTACTGTTGGGCTTTTCGTGTTTGATATATCAAACGGTTTGATAATTGTCAAACGCGATTTTGTCAAACGCGATTTTCGCGGTGAACGTATATACACTCGCTAAGTAATATAATATACAAAGATGGCGATAGTGTAAATAGTACGATTTGGTGGCGAGACCCTATACATTTTAATATTAAAAATAAAATAAAGTACTATAAAACAAAATTAATTAATAATTAAACTTTCTTGTTACATTATAATTGGGTAAAATTCATTGTGAAAGCGAAATATAGTATATCGGATTCGAGTTTTCTTTGTGCATTCCGCATGCAGAACCGAGTACGTCTTCTGTGAAAGGAATAGGTAACCCCCACAGCTGCGCTTCACTTGCCGCATTTCGGTAGTGTGAGCGTTATTGTGTTTGAATTTGTCCAAACATTGCTTGGTTTAATGCAACTTTTATAGATCGCAGCTTAGCTGCAATCGCGTTCAAATCTCACAAACCATCTTTTTTAATTTTTTGTTGTTTTTATAGAAATACAGGCGACATGTCAAACTCGCCGAATGACGATATGAGCAAGGAACAGCTTGAAGTAAATGTCAAGTATAAGTTTAAGGCGGATGAAAAAGTCTATTGCTTTCACCTCGATCATATATACGAAGCCAGAACTCAAGGAGTTAAATATGTTGATGGCAAGATACAATACAATATACACTATGTGGGATGGAACAAGAAGTGGGATGAGTGGGTTGAAGAAGAGCGTATTTTGGAATACAATGAGGAGAACATGAAGAAATGTCTAGAGATGAAGCCTCCAACTAAAGAACGAAGCAGGCTTTCTAAAGGTAAAATTGATGACGCAACTGGCATTACTTTGCTAATATGCATTGTATTATTGCACAAACTAGGTGCCAAAGGAATTCGACCGGGTAAAACTCCAACTGCAACTTCAACTGGTATTTTTGTATTGATAATGTTTAATTTCATTATAATAATACATGGGAATATTTGTAATAGGCAGTGGCAAACGAGCAAGAGATAGTGATGGTGAGAATCTTGAGGAAACTCCCCAATCAACCAGAAAGAGAAAAGGAAAATCAGAACAAGCACCATCTCTGATACAAGAGTCTATTCACGAAATCAATTTAGATATGACCAAACAATTGAGATTTATTTTGGCTCAAGATAATTATCAAGTAGAAGTAGAAAAAAAGTTGATTAAAGTGCCATCAATGACAACTGTGAAACAAGTTCTTGAAGATTATGAACGTGAAAGGCTTGCTTTGGATATATATTCGTTGCCTGTTATTCGAAACTTTCCATTTTCAAGCCTAAACTTTCTTTCACAACGAAGTTCTGAGGACCGAAAAGAAATTACATTAGAATCTATGACAACAGTCTATTATAAAGGCTGTTTTAGAAATACTTCTAAAGCGATTTGTCTTTATTTTGATAGTTTTTTTGAACATTTACTTTACACTTGTGAGATACCACAGTTCAATAAGGTGATGAAGACAGGCGAGAACAATTCAAATGATGTTGAGTTTCAACCAGAAAGCAAGCCGGTTGAACAAACGAGAAGCACCGAATCTCGAGGTCGTGGACGACCTAGCAACTCGAGTGATGGCTCTTCGAGTAGAGCTCTGTCGCGCAAGGCACCCACCAAGGAAATCAAGAAAGCCAGTGACATCTACCCTCCGGTCTACCTCCTACGATTCTTCAGTGAATTTGGCAAGATTTTTGCAAACAATGACGTAGACAATGATACTCTTACAATGATGAAGCACTTTTTCAATGACTTTATCTGCTTTCTCAATGAACATCGTGTAAAATACTTCTCTGACATACTTTATGAGGCCAGTTCAGAGAGTTTATTAGGTTCCAAAACTGGTACCAAATGATTCTATTGTCATTTATTTATAATAACAAAAACTCTTTGTGGGAGTTACTTGTAATAAACTTTTTATCGTCTCTACTTTCAAGGCATTGTTTGTGTGTAAGTAATCTCAAGTAATACAAACCACAAGCCAATTAAGACAAAAAAGTTTATAAACTAATTAGTCACTAAACTTTGGTGTTTAAAAATGTATAAGACAATCTTACAAAATTGCTATCTGATTGGTTATTATTATTTCAAATTGGACTTGTTTCAAGCTTATATATGACGTGTGCAGAGTTCGCATACTCAAATGCTTCGAGTGATAAAGCAATGATAAGCTAAGGAAGTAAATAGAAAATGATATGTCACAAGGACGCTATCGAACATGCAACTGTTTGTCCCACACTGTAGATAGTGCTAGTGTAAATGTTTCACAAATCTAACTCAGCTGATAGAATGAGAATGGCACTTACGGCCTCATCAAATATTGTGTACAAAATGAGAAAAGAGCTTTGGTAAACCAGCTTGCAAAGACGACCTTATCGTAGCGTAGGACCGGTTTGTGATCTAGCGATCTGTGATATAGCCAGTGAACATTGTTTGTGCTGGGTCAGTATCCCGTGCACATCACACCAAGATGAGCAAGTTGGTAGCACTTGCTGTGATTTCCGCGTTTCTCGGTGACACCTCGTGTATAGAAATTGCAAGCCACAACTCGAGCTTGGTTGGAACTACCACACGGAAACCCGAGTTGCCCTCGTCCATAGCTGCCTCGTGTTCACGCAACTACCAATTCGATTATTTTGTGTTCTCTTTGCAATGGCCTTTGAGCTTCTGTTACGAGAAGCTCGAGTGCAATTTGCAGATTGCACGGCAAAAGCGATGGCTGATCCACGGCTTATGGCCCAACCGAGGATCATTTGCCCGCACCAAACGGAATCAAGGCAGTACCCCATCGGTGAACACCCAGAAACGAGGATCTGCGCAGATTCAATTTTGCTGTGGTGATCAGTACAACAGCTCGATGATAAACTCGCAAACCTACAAAGAGTTGGTGACTAAATGGCCAACTCTAAACGCAAATGGCAAGCACCACTCGTTCTGGCGGCACGAATGGCAAAAACACGGCACGTGCGCTAAACAAGTGAGCTCACTCAAGAACCAAACTGCATACTTTGAGACTGTTTTGGCACTTTACAGTCGATTCGATTTGAATTCGCTTGCTTTGCGCAGCAACCATACTTATAGCTTGCAAGAAGTACATCGATTGGTTGAACCACGCGTGGCAAACCGCAAGGTGCGCATCGAGTGCTCACTCGCTCAACTGCCATCTCAACCACTGGCCTCCAGTGGTGTCAATTCCACTAACATTACAAACACTGCCCAACCACAAAGAAAACCTTCCAATGCAGTACCCAAAGTATCTATATTTGCAGAGGTCCACATTTGTCTTGACAAACTGTTGCAGCCAATCGACTGCCAACGCAAAGACGACCATCAATGCAAACGGGACATTCACTTTCCATGAGCCCAATGCTTGTTAGGTGCTACCCTTACTAATTATATTCTTGGCATCTGAGAAACTATACAAAATTTTAATTTTTGTGATTATGTTTTCAATAGCTAGCATGTACATTGATTTGTAAGTTTGAATTTCTGAAGCTTCTTAATAAAAAATATCAAATTAAAAACCTTTCGTCAAGCTAAGCAAAGTCACTGTAACATAATGGAGTAGCAAACAAGGTGGCGATCTGAGAGATCTAGATGGAGTTGAGAAGTGCCGAGTTACCGCCAAGTGTAGGCAGAAATTTGCCGGAAAGTGGGATGGCTGGCGAGCTCACTCAACGATACTTTCTCGTGGTGGTGCATGTACTGCAGTGATCGAGTGCGGTGCATATGCAGTAGCGAGGTTCTTGTGGTCTCCTCTGATGACCTCTTACTCGATCCACTTCTCATTGTCAATCCTATTCACTTATCAACTGATTTCTCGCTTTTGAATCGCTATTACTAGATGTAACGCAAAATTCTTCAATTGTTATTTGGTCTATATCAGCTGATTATTTCAGATGTCTGTTAATTCATATATTAATTATATATATTATTTTGTGATATAAACAATTTTTGAACGAAATGGAACCCAAGGAGACAAGAACAATCACAATGGGTTTTGATAACAAAACTTTGATAAACTCTTCAAATCAAGTTGCACTTGTGCAAAACACCTCGATGGCAAGCACACCGATGCAAAACACGATAGCGATTCCAATTCGCACTGTTTACACCACTCAGTCGGTTTCAAAGACACGCAACCATGCCGATGTACTCTCGATGATGCACGACATGGAAAATCTGAACAATGAGAATGAACAACTTGCCACCATTACACGCCTTTGCATTCACCTAGTCGATAGATGCCGTGCATTGAACAAGTCAAAACAATTTATCGAAGATATGCATAAACTGGGCCAACTTATTGACAAATTTAACCAGACTAATACACGCAAGACATCCCCACTTCCAAGTTTTGGTAACTCCGGCTTGGTATTTGTTAATAGTGCTAATCAGCAAACGTCAAACTCAATGTCGAAAAACATGGTGCTAATTCCAAATGGAAATTCAATCGTTTTTCCCAACAACAGTAATAATTTTGGGCAATCTGGATCACAAAGTTTTGTCCTTGCTAACAACTTCAAAGGTATTGTTTAAATGTTTCATTTAAACCAAGTTATTATTAATAATAAATATTTTATTAAATATAGAAGTGTCGAAAAATCTAAGTCAATCTAACTCTGGCATCACTATTCCTCTACTTAACGATTCAAATTTGTTTTCAATTCTTAACACAACTGACAACTTGAACATTGAAAATACACCTAACTTGACAATCAATACGGATAAAGGTAACACTGGCATTGACAAGAACGACTAAGGAATTTATTGTTTCTTATTGCAGGGAGCAAGGAATACAGATGTGAGATATGTGATAAGGTAAGGATCCAATTGTTTAATTTTGAATCTGTACTCGTAATGTAAATCAAAGCATTTTACTCACAATATCTTAATTTCTTAAATTATTCAACATTTCCTAGAATAACTGTGAGACAGTTGTAGAATTTATGGGTTACTACAATATTAGAATATTGTGAGTTAAGAGACAATATTGCTCATCTTTTTTTTATGTTAAGACTTGCGGCTTTTGGGGTTTGAAATTAATGTTTTAATACCTATATATTCGTAGGTGTTTGTTAACTCATATAATCAAAATCGACACATGCGGTCGCACACTGGATCTCAGCAATTTGTTTGCAATTATCCGGATTGTAAAAAACGGTTCAACTATAGCTATCATCTAAAAAGACACATGGAGACCCACACCGGGGAACGTCCGTTTTCCTGCACCTGGCCTAACTGTGACCTTAAGTTCAACCGGAAATACAATTTAAATCGACATCTTTGGGTGCACACCGAGAAGCAATGTAAACTAAACATCTGAAGTATTCTTGTATGCAATTGATTTACTTTTTTTTGTTAATGTTTCTTTATTGTAAATAGTCATTTTTATTTAAATGACGTTATTAATAATAATCGTTTGATGAGCTATATAGTTGTATAATATACATTGGTCCTTCAACTTTCCTTTGCTTTTACTTTTACTTAACTCTTAATAAGCATATTTATTAAAAAATCGAACTTAGTGTATGGTTTAAAAAGCTTCACAAATTGAATATCCAAGTATCACTTATTGTCCTTCACTTTGCACATAGATTTGATTGAGAAAAAGTTGAACCGGTAAAATTTTGGTCAATTTAGCAGTCTTTGTTGGCAATAAATGCCTTTAGTATCACAGTCTGATTTGGATACTATGGAGACAGTTGTCGCGAGAGCCGATGAACAGATGATCACGGTAGAAGATGGGAGAAGAAAAGACCTGAGCTGATAAATGATAGTGGTCGGTGGTGGGTGGCGTCACTTGGCTTAGGCCAGCTTGCTGCTCGTCACCCATCGATGTGATCACTCGCAGTTGCCTGCTCTCCCCACTGTCCACTGCCAGCAGATAAAGTCTGCCGTCGGTGGGAACCACTGCCAACACTGATAACTGGTGGCAGTAGTGCACCTTGCCGTAGATGGGAGCCTGAGCCTGCCATCGCCAGCACTGGTCACCAGTCCGCAGGTGCAACGCCTCTACTGTGGCACTATGCGTGCCCACGATAACCAAGGGGCCGTAGCGAGCTGTGTCGATGACAATCGGAGATGAAAACACGGGCCGATCCATGTCCATCTGCCACACCTTCTTCAAGTCTGGCAACTATCAATAATGTTGTTAGCAAACAAAGGATAACTACACAAATCTAACTAACCGAAAAGGAAACGATCGATGACTCCGAGAGACCAATCACGGCTTGTTGCTCATAGATTACTGAGGTTGAAAAAATGGGTTTCTTGGAAAGGGCCAATTTAGTGCGAATCGAACCCGAGTCTACGTGGATAATGGCGACTATCCCGTCTAAAGTAGCTGTCAAGAGATGCCACTCCTTAGAGTGAAGCCATGGCGTGGCACTGCTAAATATAGCGGAATCATTTACATTGATTTTCCACTTGAGTTGACCAGAGAACTGGTTAACAGCATACAGGTTCTTATCATAAGAACCATAAATAAGCAATTGATGTGAATCGAGCAAGGTAGGAGTGCATTTGATCATGTCGTCCGCATGGTACTGCCAAACTGTGCGACCTGAACACACTTGCAAAGCATGTACAGTGCCAGAGTAGTCGGCAACAAAAACTAATGTACCATCAGAAGTAGCGGCCAGACTGGCTTCGACTCGATCACCCACCGATACTGACCAGAGCAAAAGACGAGTCTGGTGAGTATAATCTTCACTCAAGTCAAGAGCACACACAAGACCTGAATGCGAAGCCCCAATTAAAAGAGTCTGCAATTCAGAAAAATATTTGTAGTTATATTAGAGTTTATAATTACTATAAATAAATTTCTTACTTTGTCATTAGTGACAATAATCACAGGTGAAGCATCAACGCATTGCTCCATATAATACGACCATTTGTGTTCTACAACAAAAATATCAGAAAATTGATGAGAGAATTGAAAGAAAGTAGAAAGTTGAGAGTTGCGCGAAACAATCGTGCATGGTTTAGTGGGAATAGCTTGTGTACTAGATTGATAATCGGGATTGGAATAAGTTGATGGTAACTTTTTAGAAATCGTCGTGCTGCTCCCTTCTAGCATATTCCAAACAAAGCTTGAAATAGAATTGATGTCCGCACATAGAATCAATTCAAAAAGTTTGCCTTGTTCCAGTTTTCCTTCATGGGTTGTGAGACGTTGTTCTAAATTGATCGCTATTTGTAGTGCCGTCATCGACTCGAGACCAAAGTTTACGAGTGGCTGGTCAGTGTGCGTTGAAATATTGTTGTATTCTACTTGAAGAATTGATGAAATCACCAACAAAATCAGATTCTTCAGTTGGTCTTGTGAGGTAATTAAATTCCCAACAGGTTTTAAGGAGTGATCAATTTGGCGAGACAACTGATTATAATTAAGTTTGCCATTGTCACTAAGCAAGTTCTGGTTTGAGTCAACAAAGTGAAAGCGAAATGCAAATTGTAATTTAAGTTCTTTGCTAAGATATTTATAGATTTGACTTTGAATCTCACTTTGGTTGGTAGTTTTGTCAATAAATACCACGGAGAGTACTATGTCTAAGACCGAGTTATGCCATTCATGCCAGTGACCAGGAAGTACGTGACACTCTTGCACCACAAAGTCACCTGGGCTATCACTATTAAATCGTTCCAAAATGAGCAATTTTATCAAAAAAGGATAACATTTGATTCCGTTTAGTTTGACAAAGTCATCTTGAAAGTCTCTTCGCAAGTAGTAGATAAATGATTTGGAAGAATCCATCAATTGGACAGACTTGCCCAAATCTTGTGTTGAAAGAATCGAACGATAACTCCATTGCGTTCCATTGTAAATCAAACATTTTCTTTCTTCACTTTTGACGATTATTGCGCCGGATTCATCGAGATAAACATCAGTCTTTATAATAGGTCTTCCAAAAATTGGTAAATTGCTTATGAAGTAAAATTCTCCAATTTCTTTGTATTTGTATTGTTCTATCAGTTGATTCAACTGACTTAAATTATCATTAAAGCTAAATAAACTCTGCCAAACACTCATCTCACTTAGTCCATAAAGATTATAAATTCTGATATTTGACTTGAATAGAAATGGCCTTAGTTGAGAGATTGGTAGACTCATTTCACCACCAAAATTTAAATAACGCAATGCACATGTTTCGATAACTTGTTGAAGCTGACAATGAGAGAATCGACGCCATATTGACGGTGTTATCGTTAAGTACGAAATTTGAAATTGAGTCAATATTCTAGCTAAATTTTTAGGAGAATTGCGACTTGAGTTATCCATGAGAAAAATGTGTGAGAATGAAGAAAGTCCTAAAAAGAGATCACAGATTGAGGGATCAAATGAAAACGGAGAGCATACGAGAATACGATCATTTTCATCTATCTTATATTCAGTTTGAAAATCCAATATATTGTATACAATTGACTTTGGAGGAACAAATATCAACTTGGATGACAAATGTTCTAAAGCAAGAGCCTTGTTAGCCAGGTGACGACTTGTGCCAGATGTGTTGACCAGATATGCCACTTCCAAAGATGTTGCACTCTCAATGTCGCTTTCGGGTTCGCATTCTATTAATAACAAAACTAAATCTTCAAGAATAGGAAGTCTTGAAAAATTAGATGGCTTCAGAAAATCTTTCAACAGCTGTATTAGCTCAGTGACCCGATTTGAGTGACATATAAAGAATCTACAGATTTTAGCAAATAACTTAAGTTTTTCAATCAACACTTCTCGTCTTTCAACGTAGTAAAATGGATGACTAGCTAGGTTTGCAGCAATCTTCAAGACAGGCGTCCATTGAGCACAGTCACCGTAGATAATCAAAGGAGTGGTTATTGATAAATGAATTAACTTCTCATCATCACATAACACGTTTTTAATAATGTGTATGCTTTTCACGTCTACCAAACAATGGCAAACTTCAAGAGAATGTCTAATCAACGTGAAATAAGAAATTGTAGCGATATTCCAGTCGAAATCGATATAGGTGATAGCGGGCCGATTTAGTTGATCCGTAGCTTCATTGTCAAGTTTATCGTTTTTGTTGACTATATCTAGATAACCTCGAAATTTTCCCCTTAATAACAAATCAATAAGGTTTTGATTGTCGCAGAGATCCATTACTTTGGAATGTCTAACTTGAGATGCTGCTTTTGAATTTGTCATGCAATATTGCATGCACAAACCCATATGTTTTACCGTCAGAATCCATACACAGATGTAGTGCGTTTGTTTATTTTGCTCTCATTGGAATGTTATCTCCAAGTGATAATTGATTCATCAATGGTTTGATGCGAAGGGTAAATTGACATATGACCTAACTAGAGTGTGGATGGAGAGGAGGGATAGATAACTGGGAAGTGAGTGCGTCAAGGGATGGCCATATGGCCTGCAGGTCATGGAGAACTGCATGGAGTGGAGTGTGTCGGGGTGAGGCTCTGCGTGTGGGACGAACTGCAGAGTAGTTATCCCGCCTCGCTCTAACCTTAAATAGAAATGGATCCCCGCGCCCACATCTGGCTGCTTGTGCTTGCCAGATTTTATTCCTCTTTTGCTATTTATGTGCAAAAGTGAACACTTCGTTTCACTTAGTAATTTGCCACCAACCTCACTTCTTTCCGACCCTTGTTGTTCTTGAAATTCAAAGATCCAGGCCTCACAATGGACGATATCTTTCATTGGTGCAAGGATGGCAATGCTCTTCTGGTTCGCGTTTGGCTTGATGATACTGCTCATGATATGAATCAAGGGTAAGGATTATGGTTGCTCGAAGGGTGTTGCCCGTGCTAATACTTGTTGACTCTAGCGATGACCATGGATTTTCTCCTCTTCACTGGGCAGCTTTCTCAGGTCATATTTCCATTGTTGAGATGTTGGTCTCAAAGGGAGCTCGGTTAAATGCCACTAACATGGGTGACGACACAGCTCTTCATCTCGCTGCTGCTCATGGTCACCGCGATGTTGTGAATCTTCTTATCAAAAATAAGGCTGACCTTAACCTGTTGAACGAGCATGGAAATACCCCATTGCACTATGCGTGCTTCTGGGGCTATCAAGGAACTGCTGAGGACTTGATCAATGCTGGAGCTATTGCTAACATCACTAACAAATATGGTGAAATTCCGTTTGACAAATGCAAAGGTTAAGTTATTGTATATTCTTTTTCCTCTACTAACATATTTTTTACTTTTAGGAATGGTGAGACATAGTTTGGAAGAGTTAGCCAGTCGAAATGGCCAGGATTTGTCTCGGACATATCCTTACAAGGATCAAGCTTGGTTCGGAACTACAAAGCGATCACGCGATGCCACTTTGTCTCGCTTTGCCGGTTTGAGTTTGGAAGAATTGCTGCTGCAACATAAGGTTTCTAACACTCCCTCTGGTGAAACTTGGAAGGGTATCTGGCAACGTAACAAGACAGACATTTGCGCTAAATTTTTAGCAGTCTCGGGCGAGATGGCGCCTCGCATACCACGAGACTTTGCGGAAGAATATCCACGATTAAGAATATTCTCCCATCCAAACGTATTGCCCGTGATAGGATGTGTTAACTCAGCACCCAATCTAGTGGTGGTCAACCAGTGGATGCAGTATGGCTCTCTCTACAAGGTGCTTCACGAGGGGTCGCCTATCGTAGTGGACACTCATCGTGCGCTTCAATTTGCAATCGACATTGCGCGAGGAATGGCCTTCTTGCACACTCTCAATCCACTGGTTCCTCGATTTTACCTTTCTTCCAAACATGTTATGGTAAGTGAATATATATATATATATATATTTAAGCGCCTAAAAGATTTTAATCAAAATATTTTTGAGTAGATTGATGAAGATCTTACTGCAAGAATCAATATGGCAGACGCCAAGTTTTCGTTTCAAGAGAAAAATAAGATTTACAATCCTGCCTGGATGGCACCAGAGGCGTTGCAGAAGAAGCACAGCGAGATCAACGTGAGAGCGGCGGACATGTGGTCCTTTGCCATCCTTCTTTGGGAACTTTCTACCCGACAGGTGCCATTCGCCGAGTACTCCCCGATGGAAGTAGGCATGAAAATAGCTCTGGAGGCACTGCGCGTCACCATCCCACCAGGCATTTCGCCGCACATGGCACGACTCATCAAGATTTGTATGAATGAAGAGCCTGGCAAGCGGCCCTCGTTTGATCAAATTATCCCCATCTTGGAGAAGATGAAACGTTGATATTAGTGTTGTTGTTGTACCAAACTGTGTTCTTTATACACTTGTTTCAATTTATAGTATTATTATATATAATAATTATTTGCAGGAATTCTATTAACACATACACTTTGTTTTTACTGTATACACATTTTTACTAAATATTTATTGTGTTCATCGAGGCCAAAATACAAAATTTCACAAATGAATTAAATAAAAAAAGTCGGGCAATGGATTGTGTCAGAAATGTTCATCTACCAAGCCACACATGAAGGCGTCCAGTTCGAGCATGCGAGAGTTGAAATTGAGCATAGGTGATGCGGCACTCTCACCAACACTCTCGGGTCCACTCACAGCGGGCAACTCGCCATCAACATGATTCGCTTCTTTTTTACCATTCTCAAAGTTTTCCCGAGTAGTCTCGTTGAGAATCTTCTCTACGTCTTTTTCTTTGATTGAACTTGTAGCATTTCGACAAATCTCTTGAACTCGCTCAATCTGTCGATTTAAGCGAAGTGTAGTCTCCACACGTTGTTTCTTTTGTACACTGAGAGAAACACGGATAGACTCTCTTGCTTGATGTGGCCTTAACTCATTGATTAGATGATGCATCTAGAGAAACGACCGTCATTACTACTTTGGTTCGTTTCACAATTGAATGAAAGTAACTTACGGTTATAAATAATAGTTGAAGATCACTGCACTTCTCTTCTCGTTTTTGTGTGTCTGGACACCGAATTAGTACATCAATCAAGTCGAGAAAATTTACTAAAATCGATGCGTTGATCTTCTTAAGCTCGCGCTTGTGGTCATACTCGCGTGGATAGAGTCGACGCAAACTTTGCGACTCTAACGAACGAATGATTGTATCATCGATTGTAATGTTTTGACCAAACATCATAAATTGCCCATTCGTAAATGGCTTCGGAGGCAATGGAATTTGTTTGTTGCAAATATTCTGGTCTGTAAAGTCTTTAATATAGCGCATTGGTGGCAATGGATAGAAAGACGAAATTGCCGATTGCTGCGGCTCGTTTTGAGCCTCTGGAGGTTTGTCTTCCGAATTCATCATTGAAAAGAAATAACACAATCGCAACCAACGACGGTTTTAGTAAAGATAAACTTAAAAATAGAAGTTTTAGGAATTATAATGTAAGTATCTTATAAATTATGGTCAAAATATTCCCATACTATGCAATTTGCAAAGTACATGCACAAAACAACATAAACATCTGGTTAACAATAGTATCGATAGTTCCGATTGTAGTGTACTTCACTTCATGTGCGCGCTTTTCGTTCAAGTTGATTCAATCAACTTTGTCTTGAGTAAATCTTGACTAAAATGCAAAACGTCAATACAGAACAATATTTTTTTGTAAAGGCGTGCTCGAATTTAAAAATTTAACTAAAAGCTAAGAGTACACAATTTAATAATTTTACAAGTTTTAATGCTATGCTTATTTCAAATTGATTTTAATTCGATTCATTAAACGCCAAACAAAAGTGCCAGTGAAAGAAAACAAAAAAAATGATATACAAAAAATTAATGACAAAATATATACACACAAAAATTAATTTAAGCACTGTTTGAGTAAATTCAAATATCTCAACTACAGTGCACAATGTTGCCTCAAGTTTTACTCTTCGAATTTACATAGAAAAAGTAGAGACAGAGACAGGTAGACAGTGTTCGATTTATGTATTGTGAAAACTACACTGCTTACAATGAATTGGTAAAAACTAAAGTAATGCCCTCAAAATTATGCGTTGTTGCAAAGGTAAAGCAAAAGACATTAATGTAATTTTATTTTGTCTTTACAATAACGCGTAAGTGTAATACTTGAAGCACCACTGCACTATGTTAAATTGGTATAATTTGTGAGTTGTTCGAATAAAACAAACTCTAATTATATCTTTTAATTTAGGGGTGCAATAAATCAAATTTAAATAAACATGAATTAAAAACTGAAGATTTAACTAAGACTAAACAATAAAATGTGTTGGAATTCAAAACTTGCGTATGTTTGACAAGAATCAGAATCTGGTTAAATTCCGTACAGTAAGAAATGTAAATTAAAAATGAACACTCTAAAAATAGTTATCTGGCAAGTGCAGTCCAGTGGCGGGATTAGGTTCGCTTGGAGAAGCAGCGTTCTCTTGAAGAATGATTACAGGTTGATGCATCGAGTCATCGCCTTGAGTAGAAAGATTTGTAAAGTTGACAGGGCCCACTTGGAGTTGCTGCAACTTGGACAACTGACTCTGCAAAATGCTGCCATTGGGTGCAACTTGGTTCACCATTGGCATCGTAACCGCTACACTGTCAGTCAGAGCGGAAAAGTTAGTGTGAGTTAGACTGTTGGCTACACTTGATGCCACTGCCGCGGCCAAACTCAATCCTAGCCGATCGGATCTATCCACGTTGGAGCTTGCAAACACAGGAGAGTTTGATTTCAGTGCAACGCTTGCATTTAGCCCATTGGCACTTAAACCCGATGACGAGGTCGCTTCTCGGCCTTGACTATTTCCAGAGTTATAGTTGTGCGTCTTCTGGTGACTTCGTAAGTCTTCAGCTCGCGAGTATCGCTTAAGGCAATTAGTGAAGGCGCATTGATAAGGCTTTTCACCGGTGTGAGTATTCACGTGCCTTCGAAGATGATAGTTATCATTGAATTTCTTATGACAATTAGGCCAAGTGCAAACGTAGGGTCGATCACCATTGTGCGAGTAAGAGTGCCGATTCAGTTTATAGCTGGTGGGAAATGTTTTCGAGCATTGATCACACTTATATGGCCGTTCACTTTCGGAATCTGCTAAGTATACCAACAATTATTGTAATTTATTTCTTGTATTTGTTTTTGAAACAGTCGATTGCCTTAAATTTAAATTTTGTTTAAACCTAATATACAATACACAAACGTTTTAGTTAATCGCATATTCTAAAAAACCAGATTGGCTAATTTTAGTACTTGTGTAAAGGTAAATATAAAGAAAGGAAAAGAAATAATATATAAGTGTAAAATTTTACCTTTATAACAGTAAAAAAACTGTAAATGATTACATTAAACCTTCATAGTTAACTAATTAGGCGTTGTTGAAAAAGTAAGGACATACTGTATATATTAGTAAATAAATACTCTTATTTTGATAAAACTGTCATAAGCAGAACATTGATTTAGAGTGCAATTTGAAAGAACACAATAAATAAATATAATTTAAAGTCGTTCTCTATAAAAAGCTCCATCAGAAAAAAAACAAACAGCTTGATGTTAGGATAATCGACAAAGATGAAAGAATACTTACTCTGATTTGCAGGGTTTGACTTAACGACCGAGGAGGGAGTTTCTTTCGCAGTTGAATCGTTCAACATGGCGAGTTGCTGAGATAAAATGATCGCTTTAGAGCGTTCCTCGTCACTTGCTTTGGATAGTTTCGAAGACAGCTTGTTGGAATCCATACTGGCAACCAGCCGCTTCTTACTAGTCTCGAAAAAACGATTGCTAAGTGCACTCATTTGTTGGTTAAACCACACACTGAGTTGTGGTTCGGGATCCTCTACTTTTTGCAAGGAAAGTAACGACGTTTGGAGTAAACTCGAAACGTATTCTTGGTTCAGTGAAGCCAATGTAAGAAATGGATATAAATCTTTGAAATAGAGGTTTGAAAATTCAAGCAATAATAAGTATTTTGGAAATGACTGGCGTAACTGGTAAAATATGTTAATAACGAGCAAAGTAATTAAAAAAATGTTATTTTCTTTAATGTCCAACAACGAAAAAGATGTCTTTTCTAAGAAAAAACAAATAGTGAAAAACAATAATACAGTTAATAAAGAAAATTTACCAGCATCGACTGTTGGAAATAACTCGTGGATAATCGGTCTCTCAATGTAAAATTTAAGCAACCAATCACGTATAAGAGAAATAAGCATTTGAATGTGCTGAGATGCGGCGTGGTGATGAATCACTTCAACAGGATCCTTCTTCAACCAATTGTTTTCTTCGATAAACTCCACTAAGACAGAAATCTTTTCAATGTAAAGCGCACCGCTTTGATTTTCATCTCTAGAAGAATCGTCATTTGAATCATCTAAAAATGTATTTTCAAATTTTAAAATAATGCCAGCGATGCGTGGCAAAGCGGTGAGATCAAAGGACTGCAGATTCTCATTAAATCTAATTGCGGGAATGTCTTCAGATTGTGACGACTGTTTTTCATTGTATTGGGAAACTGTGAACAAGTTTGTCAAATTTAAGAGTGCTTCTTTGTGAAGACTTGAAATTGCCATTGGGTAAGTGTCACTGGCTAGATGACATCATACGAACGAGAAGATCACATTTCCAACATTGGGTTTTCTGACCAGTATTGGAAGACATCGCGGCGTACTTGGCCATAATCACGGTGACCATCTAGCAAGAGTGCTTAGACGTAGATTAGGTATACAATTGCATGGCTAGAACTGTTGGGACAATCAAGCACGCAGAGTGATTTGTGCGCAGAGACAACCATGTCGGCAAAGCACCCTTCTTAGATGCACCCAAGTCAATCTTGTCGTCTTCAGCGGCCTTTCACTAACTTACCACAACAAGCATCGCAGAACGAACACCCAGGTCGATATAGCTGGATGGCTCCAAAAATTTAGAGTCCAAATAGTGGCCATTTGTTTTGATTGCTCACGGGGCAGTGCACTTGTGCATCCACTGCGCAAGGAAAGACCTCACGTCGCGTGTTTCTCAAGTGAGTCAAGTGATTTCACTCTACTCACTGCCACTCGCCATGAAGATACTTTTCTTCTATTTCATCACTTTAATTTGTATTTTACCTTCAAGATCTACCAAGCCACGCACTAATCGCAATTGGGTGTTATGAATTACTACTATTACGATCAACAAGAATTGGACGCGGTTGGTCTGGTTGGTATCAAACCAACTATGTGGAACGATCACTGGAATGATATGAAAATTACGCTAGCAGGTTTGCTAATCATATACTCTATCTACATTAGCCTTCGTTATGCTACTCGGTTTTTCTTTGATGTCTTACAACACTGGCTCTACTATCGAACTTTGGTCATCTTGACAGTGGTCAGTGTTGCCATTCTCATTCCCACAATTTATCATTCTCCAGAGAACGATAATAATTTTGCTGATTATTTTGTGACTTGTTACCGACATTTAATAGACAGTACCGTTTTGCAAACGTTTGGATTTCGACTTTCAGAGATGAAGCTGAGCACCAGCAGGGAGTTTTTCACTATTGGTACTATTCTGTTGATCGCAACCTTTTTCAGCTTACTATACATTGTTCGTTTTTTGGCACATCACCACGTGTTTGGCTTTATTCTCTTCCTGGTGGCAACGTGTCTCTATCTAGTTCCATTTCCAATCTCAGACTACACTGTCAAGTCATATCGGGGAAGTTTTTTTGTGATTGACCGCGTCAACAATGCAGCTTATGTCTCACCTAGTCTCATTCCAAAAATTCTACTTATGTTGATTATTACTTATCGCACCTCCATCTATCTGTTTAGAACATTTTCATTTCTATTTAAAATGTCTATTCGTTTGTTGATGCTATCAATGATTGCTCTTTTTATCGTGAGCACATGCATGCAACTGTTTGGCGAGTCATCCACGATCAACCAAGCCAATCAATCAATTGTTAATTAATTGTTTCGGTTAATTTTGTTTTTTTTTGTAATAAAATAGGTACAATTGTACACAAATAACATAAATAACTTTGTAAAAAACATAACAAAAATATGGAAAAGCTCTTGTGATAAAAGCAAATAATAAATGGTCCAGTGAGAAAAGTTGATCACAATTATTGTTTAAAAATAGATGGAATGCGTAAAATGAAATAAAAGCAATGGGTCAAGGCTGCCACTAATTGGATGAAACGAGAATCAGGTCAAACTTGACCAAAATGCTAGTGTTGGACATCTGGTTGATGAGATTACTAAACTGTTGGTGTGGAATGTGCAGTGAGATATCTTGTGTGACCGGACCGTGAGAGGCCTTGCTCTTGTTAGCCATGTCGCGAAGGGGAATGGTTCGTTCTCCGAGACACTGGTGTGGTGCGTACGGGTTGTGGTCGTAGCACCGGATGTAGAGGTTGTCCTCTAGCGAGAACAGATTGAGCTTGGCATTGCAGTTCCACACTGCTTTAAAAGGGCCTTTGATGGTGTGCGCACCGAAACCTCTCTCCAAAGAAGCACTTTTGTGCAACTTTTTATCTCCACCATGCCGACCCTCGGAGCGCACTACTTTACTCTCATACACCGAGTAGGCTTGATTCCACTCGCGACCGATCGCTACCTTGCAGTATGCGTTGATGTAGTCTACAAGGGTAGGAATTAGATGTTACATCAATCGAGCAAATGTCTGCAGGATAGTTACAGTTTTTACTGTAGAGTTCAACCGCCTCAATGATGGTGAGAAAGAAGTGGCCAATGGGAGCGCGGCTGGGAGAAATGACTCGTCTCTGGTGTTGGTTTCGCTTCTGTTGGATCTCGTGGTAGTGCCGCTTGGCGGTGTCTATCTCTTTGAGCCACTGGACACAGTCGTTGACCGAGTTTGCCCGAAGCGTTATGTGGTTCTTCTCCGACTTGATGAAAATGCGAAACATGTTTGGATCTAATGAAGCTTCAAATTCGGGCAAATCAGCTATCACAAACTCGTCCAAAATCAAAGGTTTTCGGTAAAGAGTGTAAGTGCTCTCCATAGCTTTCTGATTGTGGAAAAAGTTACCACTAAACTGTAATCTTAAATGCCTCTTGTTGGGATAGGTTAACATGAACAAATCGTTGAAGAGAAATGCAATTAGCGTTTTGGAAGAAGATGCTTTGACCAGTATTCCCACTCGCAATAGCGTACGTGGTCCTAAACACATCACAAGTAAGTAACATTTCATCTAGTATCAATTTATAGCACAAACCTAAAAATTGTGTTTCCGAATTGAAGTCAATCGATTGAGTGCACTTTTTGAGAGGTATTACAACATTCTTCTGTATCCAATCCAATTTATTAAAGTTTTCAGTTTTGCGACAGGCTTCATTGATTTCGCTGCAAAACTCTTTGGCAAGTTGCAATGCTTTGCCACAGTCTTCGTAATCTTGGTGATCCTTGGGAGTGCACTTATAAATCTTTTCAATTAACAAAGGATATTTGGTAATTCTCTGCATTGGCTTGAGTAAAAATGAAGAGAGTGGCAGATGCGATTTGGTTTCGATCGATATTTTCTTGAGCACTTCATTAAATTCGGGATCGTTTTCGATTTTGTTTTGTAGCTTGCTCGAAGCTACCACCTGGTTTGAACAAAATTTTTTGTAACACGGCAACATTTGTTGCAAATGATATAGCAGCCGATCACAAAATCGAAAATCGCTAGATTCTTGAAAACGTTGAGTGAGATCTCTAAAGAATCAGTTCAATTCGGTTAATAATTCACGAATTGTATTGTTACTAAAAGTGCTTACTCAAGAAACATAAAATTGATGTTGTAAATCTGATCGAGTTCACCAAAGATCAGTATCATATCTGTGGTGGATAGCAGTCGTGAGTTTCGCAGTGGTTTGACAAAGTGCTAATTAGAAAAGGATAAGGTGAGCATAGGAGAGCGTAATGATAGTGATGAAAGCTTACTTGGATTGTGAAGTAGAGATCGTTGATGTAGTCGTTCTCGGTAGTGACTAGTTCGTAGATGAGATTGTGCCGTTCCTTCGAGATGACCCTTGACCTCTTGTGTCCGTTCAGGTCTGCCATGTTGCTGATACGAACCGTGTAGGGTTGTGATTCTCTTCCACTGCCACTCACCGAAGACGATTGAACCGAGTCGGAATCTGACTCATATCACGTATTTTTAATAGAGAATTTATATTTTGATCAGTCAAACTAATATATAATATATAACTAGCTAAAGATAACAGTTAGCTTATATTAGTTATTGGTTAATAAGTATTTGGCCAGTTTTAAAGCTGAATAAATATATCAGAATAGTACATGAAATTATTCTAACCTAGATTAAGCAACTCACAACACCCTTATTCTTACTTACAAAGAAACGTATAATAAAAAAGAGATCTTTTCATAGGCTAAGCTTAATTTTTAGATTTTAAAGTCAAGTAAATTTTTTTGCCCTTTCGAACAACTAAAAAATCGTTTTGGTAAAAAATAAAACTTTGTTTTGTTGTTGAGTTTTTAACCCTTTCGGTCCCGAAGGCGTTATCGGGACGTATGTGTCCCGCTCATTGAACTAGCGATATAAGGCTTATCTTTTACTGATAATCTTTGGGATCGAAAGGGTTAAGGAGTTAAGAAAATTCCCACTGGGAATAGAAATAAACCACACATATACAATGTATATCATTTGATTTGTGAAAGAAAAATCTATTACCTCTACTACCTAATATCTACAGTAAACCTTTAAACTTACGCGTTGTTGAAAAGACAAAATAGAAGAAATTAATCGAATTCCATTAATGGCTTTGCAACAACGCATAAGTTTGAAGGCATACTGTAATACTGTACATCCAAATTACTCCAAAGCTTTTCACAAATAACGTTCCCTTCTAGATAGTATATCTGAAATAGGTTAAGATATTTAGAGGCAGATAGGTTTGGTACATTGTGAAAGGATATAGTTTAAATTTTGGGTATCGGGTTAAAGGTTAAATCTTCTTTGTACCTATTACCTGTATCTGAACCCGTGAGGATAACTGGAAAGCAGGTGAAAATTTCTACCCGATTGCCTGACATTTCCCCATCCGACTTTTCCCGTTTGGCTCTCTAGTATAGCTTTCACCTCGAACGTCATGACTCACCATCTGACTCGAACGAGTCTGAATAGTCGAACTCGTGTTGGTTGCCAGATATGCTCGGTGCGAGTTGTTGGTGCACTCTGTGAGTGTCAGTGGCAGCATAGGCGGCATAATCGGTCTCGCCCTCCGAATCGTCCTCGAACGAGTCATCCTCGCCATAGTCTTGCCAGAGGACTTCGCTAGGAGCCCTTTGAAGAGTGGAGCCAAGTTGGTTGTTGCCCAAGTCGAGTCCACTGCTGTGCGAAGAGTGAATCGAGCTGGGTCTTTGGCTCGTCGGCTCGGTCTGGTGATCTGTGGCAAAGATAGACACAACACATCCATTATCAAACACAGTAACGCATGGCACATTTTAGCAAGCTTAACAATAATACTAATAAAAAATAGTGAGCAAGAAAGAACTTCAGGATAGATTGAGATATAAGAAAAGTAGCTTGGAGCACAACAAACAAATCAAACTTTTTATTTTTCTTATATAATATAATATAATAATATAATTCAAAATGATATATAAACATAATAAAAACAAGTGGAGTAATTAACAATCGTAATTATAAAGTGATACATGATAGGCCATAAGTCACCTCAACATAAATACACATAAATTTTTAGTGGACTTTAAGTATCAAAATCAAATCTCAGGTAATTATGCAGAATGATGCATTCATGGTCACTGGGTAAGGCTTACTAACAGATAGAGTGCGTTTCAACTAAGGTTCAACCAAAATATTTGGTAAGCAATTCATCAAGCAGCAAGTGAAGACTTAGTAGAGTAAGTGCACGGGTGATGCTGATCCTCGACACTGCTGCTCCATCTCCGGTAGGTCACTTAAAAGCGTCATCGAAATTGGCAAAGAACGTATCTGAGCCGAATTGGGAGCCACCAGTGGTTGCAGAAGTGGAGCAAGCAAATGGATCGAAATCTGAGAGAATATGGAAGGAAAGAGGTAGAGAAATAGTCGAGAAAGAGAAGGTAGAGAAAAGCGATGGCAGAGACGAACGTTAGTGGCGTGATTAGGTGTTAGACCAGATCGATACAGAGGGACTAGTCCATGTTAAGGGTTATCAACTGATCGTGCTAAGTTTAACCAAGTGTGCATTTAACATGTCATAACATGTCTGCTCACAATATGGTGTATCAACCTATCCAAATACCATCAAAGGTTCATGAAAAGTTTGATTTGTTTGATCAGCATTATAAAAAACCATTAAAACAGAATATACACTAGCAGGTTAGCAGTGAAAGATTCAAGACAAAAGAAAAGTTACAGCAAAAAGCAACAATACATTGCAGCGACAGTTAGACATGTAGGACTATAAAAACAGATTTCTGTATAAAAATAGAATAGAATGTGGATTAGTTAAGTTAGCAAGAAAAGAGCGTTAGTGTTAGAAGCAAGCAAGAAAAGAGTAGATAGAGAGAAGAGTCACTTACAGTTAGCGGCTGGCTCGGTGGTGGTTTCACCAGAGGTCACTTGCACGTGGTTGGAAGGAAATAAACCGATAGCGCCAGTGCGTGTGTTATGGCCCCGCCACCAGGTGGGATCACTCTTGCTCAACACTCGGATTATGTCGTTCACCTCAAAACTGATCTCGTCTTCACGCTGCGCACTGAATGAGTAGAGGGCTGTGACCCGCTCTGTCCACCGAACCCCAGATTAGACAACTCCACCAGTATCGAAACCAAAAATAGCAACCTACCAATTTCAGGCTCCTCCGAGGCATTCTTCGCGCTTGGCTCAGGTGTAGAGCGAGCCGATGAGCCAGTGGAACCAACAGAAGCAGTACCTCCTAAGGGCTTGACGTATGTGGCTGGGAACCATCCAACTTGCTTCTTTTTGCCCTTGGCTTGCAACTCGCCCTCCCACCAGCCACTGGCCATCTTCTTCCGAACCTGAATCAACTGGCCAACTTCAAGAGACAACTGCTCAGATCCAGTGGCAGTGTAGGCAGCAATGGCAGTAACAATCTCCAACTTCTTTGCTTTTGATTTCTATTTTAATAAGAAAAATATAAAAAAAATAATTTTAAAATGTAAAATCCCCCGACCAAAAATTTTTACCTTAGTTGGTTTAGGTGATTCACTTGATTCTGATTCTTTGCGCTGCAATAAAAAGAAACGTCAAGTTAGTGATGCAATCATGTTAGATCAAACAATGTACATCAAGTAGTTGATGAGGAGCTTTAGATTCGCTGGCAGTTGTGACCGCAGTAGACAATGGTGGGGTGCTGCTCGTTGCTAGTGTAGCATTTTCATTCTTGGTCGAACCCTTTGGATTGTTGAAGCGATTAATTAATGATTTTACATTGTTTGATTCCATCTTATTTTGTCGTCGACTATGCATAAGATGGGACTAACTGCTGCTAGTTTAGGGCATGGTTTATAAAAGTCATCAAATAATTAAACGCGCCTCATTATCAAGGAGGCTTCTTGAGAATAGCAATATACTCAAGAGCATGCAAAGATAAGCTCGCCTAAGCATGCGGATTAGAAAAAGCGCAGAGATGGTCTAACGAGAAATACGTACGGAAACATCAGGAGCACTGGAAGCAGTTACAAAGTTAGATGGAAAAATGCCTCGCCGATCGGGATCTTCAAGGTTAGTGGTGCGATCAACAATGACGCCTGTCCACCAATCACCATCCTTCTTCTCAACCCGAATGAGTTCGTTGGGCTCAAAGCCTAAGTCACCAGGTTCTATCGATTCGAATTGGAAGAGACTCACGTAATACTGCTGATCGTCGCCACCGGAACTAAGCACACCACTGGACACCGGTACTTCCCCAGTGCCATTGGTAGAACCCACTTCGACATAGCCTTCTGGAAACCATCCACTAGCAGTGACTGTGCCATTGGTGTCGCACAACTCCCCAAAACACCAAGAGTCGTGCTGATCAGTGATTCGAATCGTGTCACCTTTGACAAAAGAAATGTGTCCAGTTTCTGTAGATGACCAGTCGTAAAGAGCTTTGCCTTGTCGCACCGCACCTTTAACGTCAGACGCGGCCATAGTTGGTACACTTTCCACTTGAGTCACACTGTTCGCTATGGCACCTTCTTCTATCTTGGCCACAGCACCACCATCTTCCTCCTCTAGAACCACATAATCTTTGGGAAACCAGCCAACTTTACCATTGACTTCACCGGAAAGCCAATCAGGTTCCGAGCAAGCACTGGTGTCCACCATAACGATATCACCCGGTTGGATGGCAAGTTCATCGGGATTTCGTGCTTGAAACTCGAAAATGCAGCGATATTTGAACTTAGTTTGTGTGGTAGTTGAAGTAGAATTAGAAGCGCCAGGAGCACTTTTATTTGCGGGCCATTCAAAGTTGGTGGGCACTTCTTGGCCCCAGACTACTCCAGGTTCCGTGGACGCTTGCTGCTTACCATCACGGACATTCTCAGCTTCCACTTTTTTGGCTTCAATTCTTTCGTTAAAAGTTTTTGCCAAAGCTTTCTTCTCCTCGAATCTTCGTTTCAGATCCATAAATTCCTTGCGACTGTTTGCCACATCTTCCTGTTTGGAATTTAATTCTTGTTGCATTCGTTCCAATTGCGAACGAAGTTGATTAATGGCCGACTGTTTAGCTTGAAGAATCGAAGCAAAACTTGTCAACTGTTGATCTGGATTTCCACCGTTGCTAGTGTTAGCTAAAAATATTCAACAATTAAAATAAAATCATGAAAAACGAAACAAACCTATGAGTGATTTGAGTTGTGCAGCGAGTTGAACTTTAGCCTGTTCCACGACAAGTTGTTTTTCCGTTAAATTCTTCATTTGGGCCTTAATCTGTGCTTGTTTATCATTGATCTGATCGCGCTTGACTTTCATAGCATCTATGTCTTGCTTAACGCGTACTATCTTTTCTCTAACAGTAGTCATCGTCTCCTTTTTTTCGACCAATTGCTTATCTATCTTTTCGTGTTCAATAGTGACAAGTTTGCGGCGTGACTTGAGCTTTTGAACTTCCTCGAGAAGTTTTCCGCGTTGAGTGAGCAGCTCAGCTCGACGAGCCTGCTCGAGTTCGCGTTGTCGCTGCCGTTCCATCTCCTTGCGAGCCAATTCTTTGACCTCAGCGGCACGTCGTTTTTGTTCCTCTTTCTCGAGTTCCTGCTCAAGCAGTCGTCGTTGGTTGCGTTCTACCTCTTCTTGTCGTCGGCGTTCGGCCTCGAGTCTTTCCCGTTCCCTTCGAGCATTCTCCTCACGCTCTTTTCGTTCACGTTCTTCCCTCTCTCGCCTTTGTTGTTCCATTAAAGCGGCTCGTCGTCGATCCAGTTCGGCTTGGCCTTTTTCAAAGTTTTCCCGGCGCTTGTCTTCGAACGAGCTCTTTGCCAAGTCACTGTGTTCTGATGACTCATCAATCGACGAAGTATGCGAAAGGGTGCCGCCAACACTAGTGCGCCGGTACGAGGGTGGAATAAAGTCCGGAGGCAACTTGGTTGGTAATGGCTCGTTCTTTTTCGCCTTTTCAATGAGGTGCATAGCAAGGACAAACTCCTCGCAAGTGAGACGTCCATCAGCATCAATGTCGGAAAGGTTCCAAACCTGAGCCAATGTGGTTTGAGGGAGTTTTGTCTCCAATAAAATGCTGCGCGCTTGAACGCCAGTCAAGAAGCCGGTTCGAGAGCGATCATGAGTGTTGAACAGTTGAGTATACTTGAGTTTGGACTGTTGGGGTATAGCCCATTCGGCACTAGACGAGATAGAAGCGGCAGCTGGAACACTTGCAGGTCTCGGTTTGGTAGGCACTGATTCGCTTAGACTTCCCATCTTGGTCAAACTCCCAGTAGGACTGATGACAGACTGTGGCCTGGTAGGGGTGTTATTGTCAAATGCAGCAAATGCTGGTGGTGGCTCAACCAAAACCTATCAAAAACAATGATTAATGGTGATAAAATACAACATGGATCACCCAACCAGTAGACTAACCTTCAATGATTGGGGCAATGTACGTGGCAGCTCGACACCTTTCATTTTGAGTGCAATCAAGTGAAGAGCAATAGAGAACTCATTAATGTCCATCTTGCCGTCTGCATCCACATCAGACAGTTGCCAAATGTGCGCCAACACTGCGGGTGGCAAACCTGATTTGAGCATGATGCCTTTTGCCTGATCACCAGAGACCAAGCCACCGCTAGGACAAATAATCTTGAATTGGGCATCATATTTGGCCTTTAAATCAGGCGTTATGGTGAATAGAGAAGATTCGGGAGGTGACGAGAGAGACATTTTCACTACAGAGCGAGTCGACTATTGTTCCAAATTAACGGAGTAGAATACTACTAGGTGTGAACTTTAGCATAAATATTAACAAAAATAAACAAGACATATCTTTAGACAAGTAATAAAATACTTTACCAAAACATGAGTTGGCTGGTGAGTGTAGGGTGAGATTTGAGTGTTCTAGTTTGCTCACTGGCGAGTTCACTCGCTTCCCCGGTGATCGCAATGACAATTGCGTGAATGAGCAATATTGCCAAGCACGCGCACTCAGCGAAGCCACTCACAACTCGACTCTAGCAATGCATTTAATCGAGACCAACAAGGAAGAGAGTGCTAAAAGTCAGACCCAGTTACCTCACTTGAGTCCAGTGACATGTTGACCAGCAAGAGAGGCCATGGTAAACCAGGGAGAGGGAGAATGCGTGTGTGTGGGTCGATGATCACGGCATATCCACATCCACCTAAGCTCATCATCGGCACAGCTGTCTCACCAGTGGCATAAGCAAGGCAGTAGAAAAAAGGTGTGGCCTATCTGTGGCGACCAAATACATTCACGTTAGCTAGACCACACCACTTTTTAACTATTTCCAAACCTTTCCAAACTAGGCCGCTCTGTTTTCTTTAGTTGCCGCTACAGTTATAGTACACTTTATAGCGTACTTTGGTATTGCCACTCATTTTAATTAACTTAAAATTTAGTAGAGAAACTCTTAGCAAAGTATTGCTATCTAAATATCTTCTTATAGTAGACTTAGACATAATTTTTTCAAAGCACTGTTAGATGCAAAGCAACGCTCGTGTTTCACTAGGCGACGCCACATGCTATAGCGAATCTATGGAAGAAAACCATGAGACTCCATGAGAATATAAAAAGTTATATAAATTATAATAAATTTTTCCCAATTATTGAATTGAAACTGTAGATTTAATGAAGGTAAAAATACGATTAAAAATGTACCATAACTCAACATGTGAATTCAATAATAGGGAAGAAACTATAATTGCAATGCTTCTGGGGATTCTACAGAGATGGATTTCTCCCCTAATATCCAAACCAAAATGAACAGTAAATAAGAAGGGAGAGCTGAGCTCTCGCCTATGAGCAGGGCGAGAGAAGTGCGGCGTAGGTTGTCAGACTTGCTC
>WURS02039936.1:0-11302 GCA_011762765.2 Rhinocypha anisoptera
TCGCGGTCAAGACTTCCAGAGGAATTTCGAGGCCAGCGCTCGGACGTTCCCGCGACACGAAGTGGTTCCCGAGGACGAAAAAAAACATTCATATATATATATATATATATATACATACCACATCGGAAGAAAACATTTTTGCCCGGATCACCAAGCGTGGGCGACGGACCTAGAAGCGGGGGCGGATTCGATCGCCTGCCCCCTTTGGCGCATTTCTGCCGTTCCCCACCTGCGCTTATGCACCTGCGAAATAGGCCACTTGCTTACGCCCCAATCCGTGTTTATTTCCCATACAAAATAGTGAGACGAACTAAACCTCTCCACGTGGCGGGAAGCGGTACCCACTTTATCCCTTTGAGAAATAAAAGTGGATGGTTTGGGGAAAACTTTTAGGCCGAATTCGATTTTTAAAAGTTTTTTTTCCTATTTCTGCTCAGGACCCCTCATCTTAATATGTTTTCTTTATGAAGATAAGTAATTTCCATTTTGAGTCATTACAAATTATGCAACATGGCTGAACTTCCTGTATGATCGTTATAATTTTTTGAAATTGAAAAATATATTCTTTTTAATGTTAATCTAGACAGTCATCCATCAACTAGTTTAGTCGAGACTAGTCATTACCCAACAAAAGAGAAATATGTTCGACACCATTGGTGGCAAACCTTTTACAGTCCATGCGTCAGTGCGTTCACGTACCGAGTTCGGAGTTCATGGCGCATTCAGATGAATCACGGTTTCTTTTTCTTCTCGCAAATGCTATATTTGTTTCATAGGACGCTTCAGTCATCGCCAAGCCTTCACAACTTACTTTATAAAACACTTTTCGCCTTAGTCTAATTTATTCCATTTTCTTAGTCACATATCATTTTCGTAACTCAGTTCCAAGGACCGGCTCCATATTTCCTTCTATGTTACTCTGATTCTGTGTTTTACAGTGTTTACTGCAAGATCACGGCTTCTAATGTTGAACTGAGAACATTCTGGTGTTAAATAAATTTAGCTATGGTGCCTACTTCAAAAGAATAGGTAGGCGCAAGGGAACCCATGCGCCAAGTTCGGTGACCAGCGCTCTACACAATTTCTCTGATGAGAGAGTGACTATGTGGTGAACCTTTTTAAAAAACGGAATGTTATTCTTCAATAAAACTTAGCTGGACTCTATTGAAAATCCAGGAGGGCGAAACTGAGGGAGGACTTGAGACAAACAATTGACAAATGGTCAGCGAGGTTCAGGGAGCAGTGAGATGATATCCTTGAGGAACTGTGACAGTGTGAAAAGTGTGACAAGACAACCTTAAAAGAGATCAGGCCACACTTCGAGAAATAGCATCCAGATGTCGTATCCCGGATTTCATTTCCGGAACAGGTTAATCGAACCGAATCCGACGTCACGCTGCGGTCGGCAACCCTCACTTGAGGACTCGAATTTTCAAGTCCCGAAAGAGGAGGGCCATTATTCCGAGAGGCGCAACGGGCGGTTTCAATTCGCTCGTCGAGCGAATCGGCATCGTCTATAAATAAACTGCGGGATGCGTGTGAGATGCCCGCGAGAGAAATAGATACCGTTTCACAACGAAGGTTAGAGGGAAATTCAGTGGTGGCGCAGGACAGGTAGACGAGCCCGTTCTAATTAATCAAGTCTTGTGCGGGAAGGGGATTAACCTAATTACTGCGCTGCGCACATGAAACGCGCTCAACACATGCGGAGGGGCCTTGACGCAAGTTAAACCGCAGTGTTTAAAATTTTGGGAGGAAAAACATATTCCGCTACTTCAGAGGCACCGATCACACTTAAATTGCGGCATTAATTTTTAATTGTGAGGCGGGTATGAAACTTTGAAATGGAATTCACTACAAAAGAATTGTAGGTTGCTTGATTAGCAAAAAATTAACCTTTGCATCAATGGCTGGTAAAGGAAACAACAAGAAAGCAAGGAGTCAGGTGTTCAGAACATAAAAATGTAAACGGCTTTTAACATTCGAACGAGAAAAACCGATTGACTTATACACAAGGTCTCCCATAAAACACGGCGCGCTAAGCTCCTTGGATAAAGAATATTATATTTAGTGGATTAAGAGAACTATTCTGAAGGGAAACGGGCGGGGGAAGTCTCACTCAGGGGAAGTGGAACGATAGAATTTTCCAAGGGAAGATATACACACGTCGTTTGCACCCAGGCCCCGGCAAAGATTTACCTCTTAATCCCGTTATTTATGGATACGTATGTATTCGTATTTCACCCAGTACATAAATGACTTTTAAAAAATCACCAGAAGTTTTTCGCAAACGTCGCATTTTAATAAATCAACACGGCTTCTCCAGCTTTGCCATTTTACAAAGTAATACTCCGCTATTATATTCTCCTCCAGATTTTTTCCGATACATACAGGCATCGGCAGGTCACATAATATTATCTGAAACAAGTTTTTCGCCTTATAAAATGGCTGTCTGAAGTAAATCTCTGCGAAAAGCTCCATGAAAATGATCCAGACAGTTGACGGCAACAAATGCAATAAATATTATGGTTAAACGGGTGAATAACCTTAATGTTATACGAAAAAAACCATAAAACTGGAAAGGAAAGCTTCCATCTAGGAGGAAAATATACTGAAAATTTGACATGAAACAAGCATTATAACCTTCATAACACCTTGCGTAAAATGATAATGGGGATTTTCGAGTTAAAAAATAAGTCTCAATTTTTTCTCCGAGAGCGGCACTAGAGTACGACAAGCCCTAATAAATTTTTATATGGAGGTGAAGATCCAAAATTAAAAGTTGCGACTTTCTTAGAAAGGCCATAATATTCGGGGCAGTTTGTTACGAGTTTCTCTAAACAACATGTCGCGGGGATATTATTTAATCGACATTCTCAATAAGTAAGTACCATATGACTTTTAGAATTAAAAAAATATCGGATGGCAGTGAATAAGACTATATGATTTCAATAACCATCAAAGTATACTTTGGTTTTATGATACTGAGCTGGAAAAAATCTACAACTTAAATGTACTTATAATGAATTAAGGAACTCACATTTAATTGTTATTTTTCAATGGTACCAAATTCTTGCTCATTTACGTGAAGATATAGCACCACATGCATGATTCATACTTTTCCCACTACCGTCACATATGGCGCGTGTTTTTACTAGCCTCTCTGTTCTCTTTCTTCCATCGACCGAAAACAGATCAGGAGAGGCAAGCAAGCGGGGTGGCACCACGCGACCTTGAAGGAATTAAAATGACCTAATGCATTCTGTGCCCGCGCTGGAGTGAGACAAGCTACCCGTTGCCATTGACGATTCGCGGAAACTATAAAAAGTGAGACAAGCACGAGACGAGCGACTCGTTCGCTCGCGGGCATGAAAACGATGAGAAGTCCAAAAAGTGATCCCAGTCGTGTGCTCCTGGCACGTGAAGCAAACGCCCAAACAACCCCACTTCATTTCCCCGTGCCACTTTCCTCAATGTTCTCCTGCACCTCATCTCCTTTTCCCCCGGCCGCCAGACACCTCCCGCAAGAACAAAACCTTCGGACGACGATGCAACGATTTGCCAATTCCAAGCGAGAAAATCCTCCCGCGTGCATACAGAGCGGGCGAAAAGAAACCTGGTTTCGCAATCGAAACGTGTCGAGCGGGGAGGAGAATGGGATAAGGGCGGGGCGGCGCGAGGGAGGAGGAGGAGGGACTATGTGGAGGAAAGGACCTTGATGCCGGAGGAGCAACTTCAAAACGGCGGAGAAATTTGATGCGTGGACCATCATCGGACCCTTAAACACTAAGCGGCGACTCTTTCGCTTGAGAGAGATAGGGCCAGTAGAACGGTGGTTTGATCATCCGCGGGACGGATGATTCCAGAGTTAGCGTACACTGGCGACCTTTGTTCTCGGGTCACCTGAATATTCCTGAAAATACCCGGCGACACACAAATGAGGGCCACACTCTTTGAGCCATTCGGTTTACTCCAGGCAGTGGGGCTTTTTTAGTTGTCCCCGGAAATACCTGAATCCTCGCACATAACGGATTACAAAAGTCGTCACAGCTCTAGTCCATCAAAAGCAGGGATTGCACTGAACTTCTCAATTCCCTGAGTTGACCACAATTGACACTACACTAGCACCGATCGAAAAGAGCGAAAGGAAGATGTTCAGAGACAACTCCTTCAAGGGATTGACCCAGCGACCTCCAGGCAATCCGATAAAAATCCGATACCTGATTACATAAATCACTCAACAATTTTAGTGTTCACGTTGACGTATGAGGCGGTCACAACTTAAAATCACAATGTGTTTCAGTTTGATATCACTCTTTGTCACCGGATCGCAGGAATAAAAATATATTATGTTTAATTTAACCTTATATACTAAATCTTTTCCTGTGCCGCCTGTGGTTTCCCACGAAGATTTGGCACCCGAAAAATCACTCGGTTTGGGCTTATCTGGAGGTGTTGTCTGGGGGAGTCGTCACCGGGTCTCGAACCCGGGTCCCCCGGTCACGCACTCTACCCAGTGGGCTACCACGATCATACATATGAGTGATTTTCCACACGCCCCGTGCGATTAGTACTAGGTGAGCTCTACTCTCACTTGACATACCAACCTTCGGGTTGAATACTGTGGTTTTATGTAAAATGTAATATACGATATAAATAACGGGAATGTTATATTAAGGGATGTACAAGGAATAAGAAGTAAAACTTATATTCCAAAAGAGCACGGTATCTGGAATACGATTAATAATTAAATTCTACCTTCGATTATTCGTAAGTGGTCGTTTTAAAGTAGAATCCGAGAAGTTCGAGAACTGAAGACTACTAAAGTAAACGTTGTTATAACACTTGATGTATACAATAGATGCTTTTAATGAACCCGAAATGAGTAGGACATCCACAACTTTCACTCCCACTCCATTATTTAGCCACCTGTTTCCCATAGCTGGATGAGCTTTCGAATCAGAGGAAAGTTTGACGCCACGTGCATGTAATACAATACGGCCTTCTGTATGATTCAGGTGACGGCATAGGTTCAAGCAGAAATACATGGCAGCCGTATAAACACAAATACCACCCGGTTCCTTTCCTCGGCCATCACACCCACATATTTCAAGAGAGGGAGAACAACTAACATGCTGGAAAATTAAGGGTATTGAACCATTTAGGCCGGGTAGGAATTCTATAGATATAATCCATGTCCAATTTATTACGGTATGTATGACAAAAAGGACGAACTGAAGATCCTTAATACAATCGGAACAGTAAGAAACATATTTCATTGGAAATATTAAATAATCATTGGTCTACATCTAATGCCTCATATTATAAAAAGTATAGAAATCTGTATGGGCATCTTCAATTCGCGGCTGTTAACCATTTCAAGAATGCATAAAATCTAAGGGTGGAACGTTACTTGAGCGTTGGTTTATCATTGTAGTTGGCACATGACGGAAACAATTTATTTAGACCGAATTTAATATTCCACCGTGAAAAAAGCATCCCTGGATAGGTTACACATTTATTTACATATGAGAAACACGATTGGAAATCCATGTCATAACTTTTCCGGCACCACGAACGAGAGAACCATCCAGCCAATTCCGTCACGTACAGCGAGTGGTGAACTAATCATCAGCACATCGGCAATCGATCCAATAGTACCAGCAAAGGCTCAAGCGAGAGTGAGTAGCCAAGCGCCAGTTAATTAAGTCACATTAATAAATTAACGCAAAACTAAGATGCACTGCAGCATAATCCTTATGCACACGCAATGAGCATGTTACTATTTTTATTCCAAAATTAAAGTGTGGTTCAATATGGCAAGTGTTCGCGGCACTACTAAAGTGGCCAGCCAGTAAAAATCCACCCGCCCGCGCGCAAATTATTGCAGTTGGTCGCTAATGAGGCCACGGAATTCCGACGAAAGCCATTAAACGAAGACGGCAATGCAGTCGCGAGCGGAAAAATGGGCACACTCTCTTCTTTGGACGGGAGAAGGAAGCGTCGTGAAGGGGAGGGAGGAGATGAGATGCTAGGAAGGAGAATCCCCTACCCGCGTAGCCCGTCGCTTAGCTTCGACGTTCTGAAGGCTGGTTCGCAGTAAGCGCCAGATTGCGGCGCAACTTAATCCGGGGTCGAAGATGTCGCGGATAACTGATTCGTCCACTGTGCGCCTTTAAGAACTCAACGTAACGGTAGCCTCCAGAAGTCGCCTAGTTGTCCAATCACAGAGCGATCAAGTTCCAACAATTGTGGACGATCCGGGCTCCTGACTCTAGCTCCACGAGTAATAAAAAGAAATCAAACGGCCTCCGCTAGAAACGAGAGCGTACTTGAAATCGATAGATCTGGAGAGAGATATAAGAGGATAACCATGTGACGAGGGTGAGTTCGATTTAAAGAAAACGGGCGAAGAAAGGAGGATTCAGAATGGAATAAATTTATCATTTTTGAGCGATTGGAAGCAAACCCAAAGATCGAAATCCCGTAGTGGAATACGGCCAGTATGAATTCCGCCGAGGCGAGACTAGGGAGATCGCCAAATTATTTAGCATGGCTGAGTAAAGGATTGTGTATGGATTAAACGTGATTATTAACAATCACACGTGAGATGCAAGAAATGTGCAGAATATTATCAAGTATTTCTAATAGGGTGAAGCATATAGCTTTAATCCTCAATGAAAAACCTTCCTGGTGATGGTCCTTTACCTCGAAAAAGTAAAGCGCATTCGGTGCCAGTAGTAAGGTAATATAGTAAAGCAGAGTTGCAAGGACTCAGACCCAAAGGCCCACCAAAACACACGTTCGGAAGGATTTACGTGAAACAAACAATGTACACAGAACCGAGCAGAGCATAGGGGAAAACTACCATTTTTCTGCCATTAAAATATACCAAAATATCTCATTAAGAATCACTACTATCATAAAGTAATATTACTCTATGATACTACTATAGTATCTTACTCTATGCTACTATAAAGTCGCTAGGGAATCTTTTCACATGAAAACAAATTATTCCCGTTGAGTAGGAAGTAAATTTTGGAATACATTTTTCTCCACGCGTAAAAATTGACGATTGACTTCGATGTTTTCTTCGTAATAATTATTTTTGTATATTATCTTTAAAAACGGATCATCAAGCAACTGTGGAGTGCGGACGAGGATATCGCCTCCCCCTTTTTCCTTGAATTCTGAAAGATATACTACGCGTACCGTCAACAACTCGAGAGGGTATAATACGGAAGACGCAATAGCCACTATTTGCCTGAGGCGCAGAAAATGAGGATATAGGAATGGTATTCCACGCAACCTTTCTGCTCTGCTACGCTCCCCTCGGAGCCGGAAGGGACTGAATTCTCGGAAACCTTAAGCTTTAGCCAGGATTCAGTGTGCCCAGAGAGAAAAAGAGACGCATTCCCCTAAGTAGAAGCGACCGTGAATAGACGGAAAACAAGCATTTAGAGAAATCATAACACAATATCATTCGCGGATTAATTTATGCCCACTAAGCTTCTCAAACGTGACGAATACTTTCTTCGAGGCATACTAAATTCAAAGTCATGAAATAAGTAATTTACATATTTCGCAAATTTACCCGTAATCATAATGGTATGATACAATGATGACCAAAATAGGGTATTCAAGTAACATATGGAAAACGTTGGTGGAAGCAAATCGTGACGATTAAGTGGGATTGGCGATGCCATCCGTTGTAATCGATAGGTACTCAATCAGCCACCGGCGAAGCTAGGATAGCTACGACACTAGCTACAGGAAGCTGCTCAGAACTTGACGGAAAACAAAATGTGGCACAAAAATACTGCCTGCGCGGCCAAAAATAATTCTTTTCCGGGCAAAAAAAAAACAAAAGTCGTGAAGGGTAGACGAGGAAGATTGATGTGTGAACGAAAGCAGGTTTCGTCCGAGGGAAGAGACCAGAGGTAAATGAACAGGTGAGCCATTTAAAAGCGATAGCAACTGTTCAAACTGCCATCGGCCCTCGGGGCGTCTGGCTGGGTATTTCGCAGATGTATGATTCCGGATATCACGTCCCCGCGCCGTCCGATTCAAAACGGATCCGGGAGGAACCACCACCGCCCGTATGGCACAAGTCTTCCCAGTTCCGGAACTCAGGCCGGGGCTCATTCTTTTTTCCATGTGATGCAGGGGATCTCCTAAACGGGGGAGTCAAAGGCGTCCTGCGGGCGAGGGGTTGAAGAAGTGGTGGGAGGAGGTGAAGGGGATATCAAACCGGAACCGAGACACCGCATCGCCTTAACTGCACAGAAGGGCGGGACGACGAAGTGACGGCGTGCGTGCCACAAGAAGGAGCGAGCACGTCCTTGTTATCTTTCCCGAAGAATTAGAGGGGGAGAGACCAGTGAATGGAGTGTTGGTCGCTACCCCTCTGGAGCCACGGATATCCCTGACTTTCTCGGATTTTCCATGTTGGAATTCCTGATTGTCCAGGGGAGCTAGTGGAACTTCATCACGGTGGAAAAGTTGGCACTCCAACAAGTCTGGTGATGCCAGTAATAAAGAGATCTAAATCCCCCCCCCGCCGCGACAAGCTACGTCATAGCATGGAGTCAACACGGAAAATCCACGCAATTAGAACAGTACACTCATCTTCGAGGCGAGAGTCAAACCCATGATCGACGGAATGGTTGGCGAAACCCTATTGACTGACTAATAAAACTACCAAACTAATGTCCTAATTATCAGAATAATTACACCAGTAACAACCAGCGAGGTTGAGTGTTATCGTTAAAAGCACGGAAGTAATCAAGGCTACATGATAATAGCGTGATGTCCTATAAACTTATCATTCGTGACGGATAAGTCATAAAATATTTAGAACTTTCATCCCCAGAATTCGGAAGCCATCCAATATTCATGGAAAATAAATTATTTGTACAGCATTCCATAGTATCCGCAAATAAATCCGGGCAGAGTGAATAACATGTAAGCGTCGGTATACAAAACTTACGCCCCGCACAACCAATTAGGGAGCCCGTTGAATTTAGGAATCCCAGGCCGTGGTGACTATTTTAAGGGGATCGAAATCCTATGCCAATATCTCATTTGTGCAGTCATATATCTAGGCCAATGTGTCGTCAGTTATCCCTCCTGACCCCAAACTTTTCGGGAGGAAACATGTCCAAATAGTCGACCGTTCCATGATCTCCGCGAGCACAAAATGGCAATGCTGCCGACGGTGCTGGGCGGTAATTCGGACGAAGGAAAGGCTTCTCCCAAAAATCCCGAGAGTCGCCCCACCACGAATTCCGCATCGCACAGGCCGGCGGCCAGCAGCCGGTGCGCCGACAGCAGCGCGCGGGCGCTGGAGGTGCAGGCCGTCGACAGCGTGTACGCCGGGCCGGACAGGCCCAGGTGGGCGGACAGGAACGAGGCGGGTGAGGACAGGGCCTGGCGGCGGTAGTCGTAGCTGGCGGGCCAGGCCCCCTGGGCGGCCAGTTGGCGGAAGGCGGGCGCGTTGTCGTTCACGCCGGACGTGCTGGTGCCCAGCACGACGGCGACGCGGGCCGGGCCATAGCGGTCGATGGCGCGTTGCAACTGCGGTTCGATCTGGGCCGCGCAGGCCAGCAGCAATTGATTGTTGCGGCTGTGATGGTGCGCGGGCTGGGCCTCGGAAACCGGCGGCAAGGGACCGGCGTAGCCGCCCAGCGTCAGGCTGCGGCCGTCGACCCAGCCCGTCTGCGCAACCATGCCGGCCGTGTCGCCGTTGAAAGCGGCTTGCGCGGCCGCCTCGACGCCGGCGCCCAGCGCGCAGACGATGCCGGGGGTGCCCAACCAACTGGTCATGGCTGCTCCTTGAGCGGCGCGATCCGCCAGGTGACGCCGTCGGCGCCGGTGATGGAAAAGACGTCCGGATCGGCGGCTTGCGGCCAGCGCACGGTCCAGCGCGCGGCGCCGCGGTCTTCAAGCCGGCGTTCTGCGGCGCCGTCGGGCGTCTGGCGTACTTGCCAGGCGCCCGCGCCATAGGCGGCGTCCAGGTCCGCTTGCGGCGTCCAGGCGAAGATCAGCGCGGCGAAAAGGTTGCGGGCCTGGGCGTTCGGGCGCAGGAATCCGTCGTTGCGCCACTGCCCGTGTTCCAGCATTTGCCGCGCCTGGGGCACGCCCATCGGATCGAACAGCGACCAGCGCAGCGCGGCGCCCTCGCGCTGCACCACCAGCATCGTGTCCAGCGTCGGCTGGCCGGCGGCCACTTGCACCACATGCAACTGACGCGGCACGGAGAAGGCCGCGACGCGGCCCGGCGTGGGCGGCGCGCCGGCGCAGCCCGCCAGCAGGGCGATCGCGAACGCCGCGGCGAGCGCGCGGCAGACGGGCAGGAAGGGCAGGGACGTGCGCATCTCGGGTATCAGGCCGGTTCCGCTTGCGCGTGGACGCCGCGGCAAAGCTCGCTCAGCATGCGCAGGCGGCGCTGCGGGCTGGCGACGAACGGATTGTCGGTATCCCAGGCGTAGCCCGCCAGGATCGAGCTGATCATGCGGCGGATGTCGGGCTGGGCGTGCTTGTAGAACACGACGTCCTGGAATTCGCCGCTGTACCAGCCCTGCACATACGCGCGGAACGTCTCGACCCCCACCATCAGCGGGTCGGCGAAATCGCGTTGCCAATCGACGGGTTCGCCGCCCAGTTGGCGGTGCAGGGCGTCGGTGGCCAGCTTGGATGAACGCAGGGCGATGGTGACGCCGGACGAAAACACCGGATCCAGGAATTCGGCGGCATTGCCCAGCAACGCGTAGCCCGGCCCGTGCAGGCGCGTGACGCTGGCGGAATAACCGCCGATGGTATTGGCCGGCGTATCCCAGACCGTGTTCGCCAGGACGCGCTTCAGGTTGGGGGCGGCGTCGGCCATGGCGCGCAAGGTGGTCATCAGGTCCTGGTCGGGGGCGCCGAACAGGTCTTGTCCGCCGACCACGCCGAACGAGCAGCGGCCATTGGAGAACGGGATCAGCCAGTACCAGATGCCGGCTTGTTCGGGATGCACGCTGATCAGGATTTTTTCGCGGTCGAAGCCGGGGTCGTCGATGCGGTCTTCGATGTGGGTGAAGATGGCTTTGCGCGGCGGCATCGACGAGGGGCGCTCAAGATCCAGCAGGCGCGCCAGCACCCGGCCATAGCCGCTGGCGTCCAGCACGAACCGGCTCTTGATCCGATATGTCTCGCCGTCGGCGCGGCGCCGCTATGAATATAGTATTTCCCCCTCAGCAACAGAAATATATAGAAAACATCAATAAAGAAATGGTCAATGAGGCTTTATCATTTTACCAAC
>WURS02039947.1:0-11301 GCA_011762765.2 Rhinocypha anisoptera
TAGTGCACCGAAACATGTCGAAATAAAGAAGTTTTTAAAGTGGAAATTGCAAATTTTGTAACTTATTTCTTAGCTTACTTATGCTGTTGATAGTTTTTTCTTAGAGATTTATATCTATTCCCCCTTAACCCCTTGGTTGGGTTTGACTTTGTCCGTAAAAATTACTCGTTTGTCACATTTGTGCGATATTTTTAAATACCTTCTATTCTTCATTCGCGTCAATGATTTTTCCTTTTTTCAGCCTTCTCTTAGCAAAATTTTACCGTTTCTTTTTTTAACTAGATTTATTTATGCTGATTTGATAAACACTGCTTTGCGTTTTATACTGCCTTGTATCATTGATTGAATTCAGCCATGGACCCTCCTTTTTATATTCCCCGAAAAAATTAGTATTGTTTTAATTGACTTCTTCTAACCTCCAAAATGACTTGGGGTAGTTATCCTTATAGGTTACTACGTGAACTTTGTATTTCGATGTGTTTTTTTTCGTTCTAGAGTTTCCACAATTGAACTCCTTTGACGAATCTTTGTTACGATTCAAATTACACTTCAGTGTTTCTTCTTTATTTTTCGAGAAGTACGTTTCTATCATGATTTAAGGACAGGTTTACATTTTTAATAGCATAAAAATTCCTCTTGCTATTCATCCGCTAGATGAATGTTTTTTTGCGTGGTCATAAGTTAGCAGATTTCTTTATTTATTAACTGGATTGATTACAAACTTATCTTTAGATTGTATATTTAAGTATCGTTTAATACACTTTTATGTAGCCTTTATTCAAATTTAATGTCCCAGATGAAGAAAAATTAACTAGTTTCCCTTGATTTTGATGACCCTATCTATTATTTATGGTTTAAAATTTAATTACTTTTCCAGTAGTCCTACCAGTAAACTACCATGGTGGACTTCACAATAAAGTTCAATCTTTCTGCTGAGTTCAACAACTCAATAATAACTTATATTTCATCTGTCATAATCGTATTCTTTATGTGATGTCCATACTATTCGATCGGCGTTATTGCTGTGATTCACTACATATTGATTCTCATTTTTTCTGCAATTTACTTGATTACAAGTGAAAGAGAGAGAGGATGTGAATCCGAGTGTGGATACTTGTTCCCCTTCTGGGTCTCACTGCATCTCTTTGATCTTGGAAAAGTGTACACAAATTAGCTATAGGTATATAAGGAGACTAGAAGAAGGTTCTTCTCTTCCTCAGACGAGTTTTATATCACTGACCCGCCAGCGTCATGACACAATGCCACAAAATAAAATAACAGGAGAGAAACTGCCCCATAGAATGACAGATAATCTTTTCACTTAAATTAATCGAGATATATTTCTCAAAATTCACCTTGATGTGAGATTATTCACAAGTCGAATGCGGGTCCAAGTGTACCCTCTGGAAGAGAGAGGCCCTAATTGCAGAGGATGGGGACGGATTGGTAGTTCAAAGGAAAATAAATAAAAACTACATAAATGTGAGGGAGAGGCGGGTGGAGAGTGGATATATGTTCTATGAACGGATGTGGTGAGAGGCAGCAGGGAACTGAGAAGAGGAAATGAAATTGAAAGCGGCAGAAAGAGGCAAAGGGAAAAGGGTGAATATGTAAGCAGGAAGTTAAATAAAGAGTGCGAGGAGTGGAGATAATTGAAGGGAGAGTAAGAGGAAAAAGGTTTAAGATGAAAGTCAAGGAATATTATTGGTATAACGTGGTTGTTGGTTGGACGAAGAGGGATAGGGACAACAAGTGTATTATGAAAAAAGTGACTAAAGAAAATATACCGTTTTCAATTTCAGTTCGTCTCCCAGGGTCCAATACTTATATTTATACACAATATCGCCTCCATTTATGGAGACCAAATGGCTCTAGTACGCAAGAGTTGCAAAAGAAAATTAGTAGAAGAGACGAAAAACATTTGTAATAGGTTTTTTAATGGTATATTATCATGGCGTTTAACCAGTAACCGGTATTGTATATCTTATACTGTGTATGTATGAAGAATTTTTATTATGCCGTAATAAATCTTCTGGCTATTTAATTTTATAACAAGTAAAATAGGAATAGGAGAAAATGTATTTCACAAGCCGTCAATGTCAAACAACGTCAATGTAAAGACGAATTCACAATATGTAACTTAGACTTTATAAATGGCGTCAGGCTCGAATGAAGTCATCAATTTATTAGTTGTAAAGAATAGAACATATATTATTTACTAAATCTCATCCTGGAGTGCCTCATATCATAGAACGTGTTTTTTATCGGAAGGATGAAGATGTCAAAGTTATGTTAGGTTAAAGCCTGTTCTGACCCAAAGCTTCGATTTCCATTAGAGGTCGGCAGAAAAAGAATTAGACATTTGAAAGTGATCAAGATGGAGATGATCACATTCCATGTATTTTTACTAAAAAAATCCGACAATTAGTTCATAGTTTTAATCGCGAGAACGATATATGATAACTTGGCGGTGAGTTGAGAGCTTCTGAATATTATATATTTAGAATTCTGGCCGTCAGTGAGGCAAAAACGGAGTATACCGGCGCATTGTAAAGGCAGCAAAGAAGGACACGAGGGAATGATAAAATATCGTTAAATGGTAGGAGTGAGTTTCGAAGGGCAGAGGGGTGATAAAGTATATATTAAAGGTATTGATGAAAAATTGAATTCAGGGTGAAATTTGTTGTGTGTGAGCCATGTGACAAGAGGAGATAGTTTCCGGCGTGACTTGGTGGAACTGCTTCATGATTAAATGAGGCGCAAACTTTGTAATTTCACATAAATATATTTTCTGCACGAGCCAGGTTTCGTCGCAATGCTGTTAACTTCAGTAAATCATTTATTATTAATGGGGAAATATAGCCTTTTCTGTTTTAGCTAGTTTCAATAGAACCTCAAGAAGAAGAAGAGCATAGAAGCCAAAGTCGACTTTTCTCACTATTATAAAAATAAATGACGGGGAAACATGAAATAGTTATGATTAGTGATGGGTTGACTCGATTCTTCGATTACTCGATTCTTCAATTCTTAGACAAGAATCGGAATCGAGTGCTTCAAAAGGTGAACAATCGATTGCGATGATACTTCCAATCACGAACTTACCATATTTTCCCGAAATTAAGACGGAAAATATTTTCGAATTTAGCCTCAGAAAAATATATGATGTCTTATATTCGAGTCGTCTTATACAGTAGAATCATAATTTTACGTGTACCGATTTTACACATGCGAGGATGCGGTCCCAGTCGATCTTTTATTTACTCTTACAATGTTGTGGTAGTCCGATTCTCTCGCGCTATATGTAGGTATTTCGTCGCGAGAAGTTCAGCATTCATAAAAAATATTTTTCAGCAACAGAAGCATGATGATGAGACAAAAAGTTACCCCGGGTGAGGGTTTTGTCATATCGTTACAAAGTACTGGCAATATTTCACCAATTCAGACCGAGCTGAGTGATCATTAAAATAATTTTATATGCAATTACTAAACATATTCATAAATAAAATAGAAATAAAAATATGCTCATCTGTTTATGGTAACATTAGATATAATGGCCAAGAATACAGTATTTTATTATGATGCATCTTAGGTTCTTAGGACATTATCAAAATTAGCCAATATCTCAATGCATTATATATATATAGGTATTATGATCTTATAAAATACTGACAATTCAGGTACCTATGTGTTGTCTAAAATAAAATATACTGTAATTAATTCACAATAAAAGTTTGCCGTTCAAGCTGAAATTATTATTTTCAATCTTAGCATAGAAAGTATTAAAATTTTTATGATGTTGTAATACTAAGAGGTTAACCCACTCCTTTGAGGTATGTTCTGTTCTGAAATTAAGAAATTATTCTTTACTTACAAAGATAAACATTCTTACTGCTTATGTAAAGTGATTCTTTTTAAGTGGTTGTTTTGTTGACGGAATTAGATGATATTTTCCTAGGAATCGATGAAATCGGGATCTGAATCACTAAAATTTTGGAATCGACCCATTACTATTTTCGACAACGTAGAGAGTTTGGTATAGGAGATTAGACGGTTGATGTCAACAATTAATCGAGTTACATAATGTCGAAATAATAATGCAACGCAAACGACAAGAAACATCTATTCAGAAATCGGTTGACTGTCAGAATCGGACACGGAAAAAGATAGCTTAAAGCTGAAGGAAGTATTGCAGACGTTAATGAAATGATAGGAATGCATCTGGAAAACACATTTAGAAATGAGGGGCGAGGAATGCGAAGAATCTAAACGAGTATATGAAGTAATAATTGATAGGAAAAAGCAGGAGTGTGAATGCCTGGTGGAAGCTAATATGTGGAATGATTTTAGTCGTAGACGTAGTGAAAAAAGTGAAGTTCTCTCTAAATTCACATAAACCTCGCAACCAGACCGATAGGAGTGTGGAAGAGGATGTAAAGATACAAGCTATGAAAAACGAAGGTTGAAACCTGCCAAGGGAGTTACATGTTGTATTTATTTCTTCTCAATACATATCCGTTGAAAATACCAATATCTGTGTCATTCTTTTTAGCGGTGTAATCCTTTGTTATGACACTATTGTTTGAACTGATATATTCTGATGTAAATGAAGTGCAAATTTGGGAACGAATAGGAGTAAAAAGTAATGAAAAGAAATGCAAAGCACATAAAGGACAAACATGAAGGCTGACACATTAACTGGAAGAATTGATCTATTGGTTTCTTATTTGTTTTCTTTCAGTTTACGGATGAACCAATGAGATAAGAGTGATTAAGTTGATGACGGTCTTTGAAATAAACATAATGACTGAATGTTTAAGAAACTCATTTGCGCAAACAAAAAGGCGATCCTGCATGGGATGACAAGAGTAATGAAGGTATCTCATAAAGCATGTATGAAAGAAAGTGGAAGCGGAAATCAAGCATTCAGAAAATCGATAATGAGCACTAGATGGTGGACACGACTGCGTCGGACGAAGACGAGAAAGGAGAGCAGAAAAAGAGATAGGGAGAGAGAGAGGGAGGGAGAGAAAGAGAGAGAGGAGATGAAAAATGAGGACTTGATGCAGGGCGGTCGATGGCTGATGGATGGAGTGTTGCGAGGAGAGCGATGGACAGTTTCGACTCGAGTTCTCTTGACGATCACACAAAGTTGGTGGGGTTGATTAAAGGCGTTGAGGTATTTGGTGGCGAGCGATGAAGAGAATAACGGATGGATTAAGTGCGAGAGGCTGTTTTGAATGCGATGTATATATCATGCTGGCACAATTAACTTGCACGCGGAAATATGCCTTCAGAGGACTTCTTACTCACAGTTCATATGGATATCTTCGTTGTATGTAACCTTTGGTAGAAAATTACCTATACCATTAAACTTACGCAACTAATTGTAATTGTAACTATGGTATGGACTGTGACACATTATGATAATTTTTAGGTTTGCGCAAGAATTTATAAGAGGATAAAAAATAGAGGAAAGTTTTCTTTGGGCGCCTAGGAAAAATTTTGGATGACTAAATAATTCAATCCTGACCAAATAAAAGTGGTAATAGATTAGCCTAGAATAATGAAAACATGCCGGTTTGTTCAGATTTTTGTGTTCTGCATTAATAACCACACTTCCCGGAGTCACATGGAATGCTCATTTCATTAGATATTCAAATTATGGGAGAACATTAACTAGCAAGTGTGACGTCATACGCAATAACAGTGGAAACACGGCCGTTGGAATTTCGGCCGGAATTTCACAGCCGTTGGCTTGACCGTACAGAATTTTGATTGCATATTCGATTGGTGTTATCGAAATTGTACAGGAGGTATTAATTATAAGTACTTACAAGTACATTAAGATGATGAAAATATTTGAAATTCCGAGTGTGGACGAATAAAGGTTATTTATTAGTACAATCGAAGCGAAAAAAATTGAGATATTTTTCAGCTGATTAAGAATCCAGATATGGCATCATGGCAGTCCACTGATTGTCATGTGCCTCTCCTGATTTGGGGGAGTTATATAAAGGGTAAATAGAAATGGATCATAATTTATTTTGAATCTAAAAATGAGAAAAAACTCTCATCAAAAGACCGCGGGAATGATATTAGACTTGACTTGAGCAAATGATCTTTAAACAGCACTGATTCCAGGGATTCTTGGAAGGTTTTTGTCGCGAAATTCCTCTTTCGAGGAAGTCATTTAGTAAGCATGTGCGAATCATTAAACAGGAGGCATGGGAGTCATTAAAGATGTCACACACTGCTCCAATAAAATTCTTGCGGTGGACGTTTATAACGTAAGGGACCTTTCGAACCGATCTGGTGGTTGCAGCTACTCGCTCATGAATGAATGATTTTAATTTCCTCGAAAATTTATGTGCGTAGGTGTTTGTGTGAGTTCAGTTATGTGTGTTTACCGCTATGCGTACACGGTAGCGGTTTGAAGTTATAGCTTCAACTCGCTTTTGGTGCATCACAGTGTGTCGAGGGAATAAAATTTTTGCGTCCCTTAGCAAACAGAACCTCAGCCGGTAATGAGTAGAAAGCCAAAACCTGTCCCTGGTGTCCCTGGAGGAAATGTTCCCCGGGTTTCCCCGCGAGGAATGTACGGCTCCCCGGAGACCGGTTTGAGATTTTCCGGCTTGAGTCGACGCTGCACAGGATGTGTGGGCAGGAATATTAGAACAATATGTGGTTTATCGAAGCCATAGGCAAGATTAGGTTTACGAAAGTTTCAAATGAATGTTTCCAAAAATCCAAATATCGATATCTCCAAAATATTTTATGGAAGTTTAGAGAAGATTAAGAAATATGACAACAACAAATGTGTATCTAGTAAACACCAAAGAGATTGCGTTTAGTATTTCCCACAGTGCTGATCATGAATTCGCTTCATGACTATCAATGTTTTAGCACAAAAGAGTAAGGTTACTATTTTATCGATAATCTGTCAAGAGGAACATGAAAAAATGAACGAAATAATTGAAGACATTAATAGAAATGGAAACAAATTTATTAAGAATAGGAAAAGTCAGAAAATTCAAATTTGTTTTCAATTATTCGATTGCATGTGAAAAGTAGCCACGAATCAATTATGACAACAGCAATACTTATTGAAATGAATTAAAAAGGTTAATAATTTGTAATAAAATTTAAATTTACGAAGACGAATCTGTTTTCTATGATTGAGCTAAGAATGTTGAAATTCTTGGTTGGGTTTTCCGTTTTCGAAGTAATCTCTGTACCTACAATTGAAGGATTATGGGTCGTCGTCATTTTTTTTCAGCGACACAAAATTCACACTTTTGTAACTTCAAGAAAGTACCATTTCTATTATCGATGACCCTACGAGGGATTTCAAATGTAAGCGTATCTCTAAGGATGTTTAAATTACCCTAAGAGAATATTCCTTGGTGTCCGGAATATACGGATCTTCGTTATGAGGGGACATTACCAACTCTTGTCCAGAGTATAAATATGGGCCTTGTCTTCCGTTCCTGTTACAACCTCTGGAATAGAGGTTGTAACAGGAATAATTTTGAGTCCATGTAAATGCTCAAAACAGTGAATATAATAAAAAAATTAATTTTCGCGGAACATGGAGCTTTACGGAAATATAGATGGATAATAATGACCTGGGGGAAACTCATGGAAATAAATACACTGTAGGAAAGTTTATGTTTCATCAATAGTCGATGTAAGGAATCAGTTTCCGGTTAGAGGCCAAAATCGTTAATGAGTCGCCAACCGCCGTTCGAAATTCATTTTTGGAAAGAGGACTCATTAAGTTAGTGGGAAAGGAATTCTTGAAAGCGGCTGAGGTAACAAAGTGATAAATGACGAGACGGGTAGTACGTGTGGGTAAAGCGATGACGTAAAGAAGGATCACAGAATTTTTTATACAGATAGGGATAAAGAGATCTTGGTCTCTTCGGTATTTTTTTTTGCATGGGTCGGGACCTTACCTGACTGCGTGGCTTTCGAGGAATCCTTTTCATTATAATTAATGACTCTCTTTTTTGGATTTGTTTTTTCTTTTTCATCGATTAAAGAGACCGAAAAATTCCTCTATTCTTGCACGCGACGACAGAACATCATGATACATTTCAGAAATTTTGTTGTCTCATGAATGCGACAGTATATTTTTAGTGCGTGTATTGAAATATTTATTTTTCGTTAGGAGGTTTCCGCAGCCTGGATTCCATCATCTCTCCATGTTACTCTGGTTTGCACCTAATTATTTGGATTTATATGACAACAGTTTCGCTGGTATCCCAGCTAGCGTCTTCAGGTCTTTAGACTTTCGACTTGAAGATGCCAGCCGGAACGTCAACAAAAATATTTTCCTCTAAATCCTACGAACGCGATCCAAACCCGAGTAGCATAGAGAAATCATTGAAATACATTGAACTCATTGTAGGCACTTTCCTTCAAAGAAATCATTTTCCCGAAAGGTGCATCCATAAATATAATAATATATAATAATTAATTAATATATATATGTTTTTAAATTATTTAATTATTTATATTTCTTAACTTATTATTAGTCAGGTCATCAAAAATAATGTAATAAAGAGAATTCAACAGTATACGTATTTTAGCAAGGATAATCAACACCACGACAGAAACAGAAAATTACTGTGATTTTGTGATAATAATTTCTTAGTAGAAGAGTATGGTGCACAACCAATATAAAAAACTTCTGGAAACAACTACACCGAATATTTACTTTTTTATTACTTCAATTAAAGTTAGTATGACCAATAGCAACGCCAATAAAAGGGTTAATATCTGTGAGGTATGTTATTCAGGGAACCTTATAGTACCACCATTAGTAAATAAAAAACTTGCAGTGTGAGCTTCATTCCTTGTTGGTTAGATTTTTTAACCAAAAAAGCATCAAAAGTTAGCATGAATTCAAAATGCAAAAAAGCGAGAGATGGGCGGTGAATTAGTAAATGCAGTTCATTAATCCAATCAGAGCGAGCGAAAAACTATTTACAACAGTAGCAATCTTCAATAAGTGCAATGGGGCAAGGTAAGAACCGAATGTTTTCGTGAGGAATAAGAGGAGTTAGGAGGTATTGAGGACAAAGGGATACAGTTGAATAAACAGAAAATAGAAATCCTTAGATAAGATTGAGCACAATAAAATAAGCGACGGAAGAAGATTTTCAACTCAAACGGTTCTCTGGTTACATCTTTCATTGGGCACGAAGTTCAACTCCTCTGTGAATCACATAAAGAGACCTACAAAGAAAATTATAATCGTTTGTTGTCGTAGGTTATACTTGGTCTAACTCTTCAGCTGTTTGTTTGTAGGATTCTTTCCAACGAAGTCTTCACCGAAACATGACTCACCTCACAATTTTTTATTCCATTTTTGCGTCCAACATTGTCTTATTTAATCAGTAGCCCTTTTTAAAAATATTGATTTAACCACTACTTGAAGGAATTTTGGTTTCGTTAATTTTTCTAAAACTTAGTGTATAACAAACTTAAAGTGTATAACACTTTTGATTGTTATGAAAACAATTATGAATGCATTGGGAACGATTTTGGATTGAGAGTTGTCCCTAATTCTCAATAATTCTAATTTAGAAATTTGGTTTTGGAAGGTATTTTACAAGGAAAAGGCATGTCATTTCAGTATCAGGGGACCGATTACATTTTATTTATTTAATTTGTGAGATATGACAACGGATTTATGGTATCTTATATTCACCAAAATATGTCATTAGCAAAACTTCTATTATATGGAATGGAAAGATGTAGCTGAGTTACGAGAATTGTCAATTGAAAAATTACTATATAAACAATGGAATTCCTAATGGGAATTCCATTTTTTATTACAAATAACTTTTAATTATTTTCACGTACGCAAAAGACTAAATAATATAAGCTAACGCGTACAAATAGTTTAATGTATAAATTCAGTATCTCTCTAAAAGTTTGTTGTTTTCTGTTATTGGTGGTGGAAACAAATTTTACTCCATAATTCTCTCACATACACAGGGAAATTTTCCCTGCGGAATGAGGCGAATATACAGAGACGCATTAAATCACCTGATCGCGAGTTTCAGAACCATAAGCTCAATGATGAAACGCTGGGAAGGAAGAAGAGATTGGGCAATCAGAGTTTGCCACCCTTTTGGATTCCGTTCGGAAAAACCGGAAATTAGCTGAAATGTCCTGAGTCCGGATGCGGGAGTCAAGGACTTTCCGGAACGGCGGCGTTAGTAAGTCGGGGACCAGGTGGCTTCTCACAGCGGTGCTTTCCTTCCTTAGTCACTTCCTACAGCGAAACGCGGAAATTGAAACCGCGGCATCTATTCGGACATTGAACCGCGAAATTCGCAACTTGAATTGATTAAGGCCATTTTCATTGTCCATAGATATTTCCTGAACTAAGAATTTATGGCTCGAGCTCTACTCACCACATTTAAAGTTACCCAGGGCAATTCGTTAGGAGCCCAAGGAGAATTGTCTACGAAGCGAAAGTATCTAAGTCACTGGTTGTGCCGGAATCCATTGAACAAATTGTCAAGAAACAGAAATAAGGAAAAAAAATGAAAGTTGAACTTGGATTTTTTTTTACAAAACGGAACGAAAAGTAACGGGGTTCTGGTAGCTTTCCAACCAATAATATGCAATGAAGATGAAAACACTTGGTTTTTCCACATGAAAAATACCCAATAATATGTAATGCAGTAAAAGTTGGCAAGTGAACAGGCCAATATTTGCCATGGAATTCAAGGCATACGGAAATGGCGTTGGATTTGGGAAAGAATCTTTGAGGAGGATGGCTTTGGGTAAGGGATGATTTTTGAAAAGGATTTTGGGGTTTTTCTGGCACTCATTTTCAGTTAAATATAATAGAATCATTTATTTTATCGCAAATCTCGCTCAGAGTAATATCGACGGAAATGGACTCTGTTTAATATGAAAGAATAGAGCACCGCGAAATCGCGTTGTGATATTTCACCTCATTACATGTGTTTAAAAAACCTCAAATATATTCTATTCTATTGTATATTTTATTATGTCATGATCAAATGCATTAGCATGTGAAGTTCTCTCGGGTTGTCAACCCGAGAGAACTTCACATACAACATTCGCAAGGAAAACACCAAATGCATTGGTGCCCGATGATTGCACGAAATAAAAGCAGTTTTACTAAAAATTAAAATTCTTGAATATCAAAGATATTTCGTTCGGGTTGGTTTTTTCCATTAAAAAATATTTAACGCAAATTTGTTATTATATTTTGAACAAATTGAACTTAAATCAAAATCTAAAGCCGAGCGAAAA
>WURS02039958.1:0-11301 GCA_011762765.2 Rhinocypha anisoptera
TTGGACCGAATGCCACCCGCCCCCCCCCCCCCCCCTCCCCCTACTTGCCCCCCTCTTCCCCCCCCCCCCTCTCCATATAGTATATAACCAATGTATGTCCTCTGTAATTCACCTGAAGATGACTTTGTAAGTCAAAACCTAGATCGTGATAAAATATTTTCATGTGGAAAAATCAAGTGTTTTCATCTTCATTATGAATCGCTTCCACAAAGTAATGCCTCAAAATACCCAATTTACATAGTGATTAGTGGCATTCAAGAATACGACTACAGTGCCCATTGGAGTGATGTTCTAGAATACGGCCCTAAGACCATGTAATGTATTCGAATCCTGAAAGTTATGCAACCAGGACTGCACCCACACTGAAATCTTCTCATTATAATGACAATGACGTTATAACCGGCAGAACTCTGTATGCTTTAATGTTTGTACCAACCATCGCAAAATGATCATTCGCTATGGTGATACTCTTGTTTACAAGCCATACTTGTTATGACAGACTAGTAATGTACATTAAATTCTGAGAGTATAATTTATGCCTCTCTTTGATGTTCAAGAGATTTAGAAATTAATCATTTCATGCCCACATTGCTTTGAAACAACTGTATAATAGGAATATGTATTGTTTAATATTCCCAATGCAGGTCATCCGACCATTTATTATTATTGCAAGAATTGCAGGTGAATTCAAATGAATTTCACCTTTCTCTCACCTCATCTGAGATTTCACCTTTCTCTTGCCTCACATGACATTTAACCCTGTTGCTCTGAATGACCGATATATCAAGCATTCAGAAATATCCCCCCCAGTACGGACCTTTCTTTTTTGGTCATATTTTTCCTTTATTTTGTTGCACACTCATATGCAGGGACTGTATACTAGTTTAGGGCTCTGGCGTGAAAGAGTTAACCACTCTCCCTCACTCTAAGAAATAAGTTACAAAATTTGCAATTTCCACTTTAAAAAAACTTATTCTTTATTCCGACATGTTTCGGAATTACAGTTACACCATTAGACCACCACTACACCACAAAATGGTGTAGTGCACCGAAACATGTCGGAATAAAGAAGAAGTTTTTTTAAAGTGGAAATTGCAAATTTTATAACTTATTTCTTAGACCGTAATTAGTAGTTTTTGGCGTACCATGAATAACCCAACCGAGACATACCGTATTTGCATTTTTTTCTTTTTTATTTTTCCAGAGTTTTCGTGTGTTTTATGTGTGTAAATACTATCGACGATGAAATTTCTCCATAAATATCGTGTCTGAATTCAGAACTTAAGTAATTTTTCGCCATGATCACCTGAAATAATTTTTCTTGTGATTATAACTTTCTCATTATATTATCGTTACATTCCTGCAATTAAATAATACGATATTTTAACCAAATCGTCAGTGTGTCATTAAAAATATATTTCAATAGTTATCGATACTTCGAGTAATCGTACGTGGTTAGCGATTTATAGCTTGAGCTAGATGTCCATTCTTCTTATGTCAATTCAAACAATGGACTATAGCAAAAATTAAATTATTCTAACTAAAATATAAGGACTATAATGCCAGTTATTCGCGTTTTCCTCCATGTTATTCCCTTAAATGTGTACGTATTTCACCCTAAATCATTTCCATCTTCATTAAAACGAAGGGAAAATAAATCGATTTAAGTACAAGCGAAGTTTAAGCCAAGCTAAGTCTTATTAACGCTCAGGAATGGAGACGATGCTTGTTTGGCTCTTAAAAAAACCAAGCATAAAAAGCATGCAAGTCAACTGTCAATGTAATCCTTTCTCTTTATCTGACTCATAAATGAATCTTCCTGACGATAGCGGGACAATGATGAGAAAACGGTTATTATTCCTTTCTCGGAACAGCTCCCGTGAAATATTTAAGCACTCATCTCGCCACCTCTATCATACCATACGGTATACCTCCTACCACCGGGAAATTCCTTGTTTCCGGGAAGTCCAGGCATTAAAAATCTTGAAGCCCTTATCACTGTTTACGGCTGCGGTTAAGGCTTGCCCCCTTTTTTTTTGAAGTTATCAAATCGACCCCATAAAGTCTTACTTTTAAACGGAATATCATACTCCCCCAACTAGATTGCTCGACGACGAAATTGCTCCGTCCAAAGGGAAGCTGAGTGTGTTGGGTTTACTTCGTGAGGAGGAGGTGTTTTTGAAGGGGATAGGTTAGGATACTGCCCCTTCCCGCGAAGCAGGAAGAGAGTTTTTCAGCTCCGCAGAGGAGCGGTTCAACGACCATCGGGATCGCTCGTGATGCTTCTAAGTGTCCCGGGCGAGCTCAGTGGTCTGGCTGCCTGGCTGCTTCTGCCGCCTGCGTCAATGAGAGAGGTTTCGCACAACCCCCTTGTCAAGAATTATGAACCTGGGATGTGTTGCAGCATCAAAAGCCTGTGTGTGTGGGTGTACAGCGAAAAAAAAATATTTTATGGAGTTCTAAAATGTAGGTCCCCTTGCATTTGAAGTGACTTAACTCCCCTCCATTCTTAAGTGGTGGATTTCCATCAAAATGAGCTAAATCACAACTATCTGATCTCCAGGAGGAAATAGACTTGATAAGAGGGAGAAACTAAATGAGGCTACACTAACAATGGACTCCCGAAAAATTGGTACAATGTTTTCTCTGATATGACATACTAACATATTGACATTAATCTGCATTGAGAAAGGGAAGCATATTATATGCACACCCACAGATATAATTATTTATAAATTTATCCCTCTTAATTCGTATTTTCTCTGAGAAGTAGACGTTTGTATATCTATAATGCTAATAACCTAACAAAATTTTATTATTAAATTGAGAAAACAAATCATTTAATATTATTTAAATGCGTTATGAGCAATATAAACTTTAAAAATAAATTGTTGATGATTTTCTCAACTATTCAGAATGTTTCATAAAGTCTTGATTCATATTTAGACAAAAAACTAAATTATGTGCGTTAAAATTTCATGTGTAATATATTTAATAGTTTTTAAACTTGCGGTCGTATTGAAATGCATTTATTATTTTGGAAATACGTTCTTTAAAGAGTTTTTAATACTTAAGAATACTTTAATACTGAAGTTTACAATGTGGCTTGTTAGGGCAGTAGTGTCGTCATGTTTGTAGTTCAGTATATCGGTAGAATTAAGATAGACTTTAAATATTCATTCGAACGTTGAGGAAATAGAATAGGAACATGGGTAAGCGGAAGCGGATCATGCGAGAAATACGTAAGTAGGAAGAGTTCTTATAATAAATAACCAAATGAGATTATAAACAATAAATGCATGTAAGTTTATCATATATCGTGCATTTTAAAAATATCTTTATTTAGCATTATAATAAAATAGTATGGGATTCAAGAAAAATATATTTTCTTAAATCCATCGATTCAGGTACAACCTTAAGGAATTTACCATTAATCAATGACAAATAACAACATATTTTTTTAAATCTATGAAATTGACAAATATTTTGTTATTTTTCCTCATTGTTCAAAAATATATTGTGTTATCCTCAGTGTAACTTCGTTTTCATTATTCTCTGATACTATACCGTTGATTATATCGAGGTGAATATTTTTTTTTATTTTTTCCAAATTGAGCTTCAATTAACGACAGTATTCACAAATGTTTCATCGCAAATAGGTAATTTTTCATTTATTTTACTATTATTCGATATGAAAAATATTGATGTTTGAAAATATTCGCCCATTGAATCTGAATATGTTTCAGTAGTAGTAGTATTTGTTTGTAGGGTGCGTATATAGGGGCTATGGTCCCTCTTCATTTCTAAGACAAAACCCATTTGGACAACACTACAACCATACCCTGGGCGGAACTCGAACCCGCGAGCCGGTGAGCTCGCTACCCACCACGCTAACCCGGTCGACTTATGTTACAGTGCAATGAGTAAATTTTAACCCAAGGATCAGACATAGTGATGTGCTGGATAGGCTAGTGATTCTCCCTTACAAAAGAGTAGTAAGATTCGAAGATAACCACCATTTATTTATCCTCAAGGGAATATTGCAGTCAACTACATCGTATCCTATGTATCTTTATGTAATAAGTAAGTTATCTCCATTCAGAATTATACTTGAAATTGATTATTAGAGGCTGAATATCTTTCAATCGGACGGAAACCAAAGCTTTTTACATTTAATTATTATGGTATTGAAATCCATTGTGAGATAAAACTTGATCCGCGCAAGAACTTTAATATAGTATCTTCGCCTATGAAGGCTTTAAACAGGTATTAAGATTGTAAAAGCAGACCGACTATACCAGACAAGACATTTAAATACGTGTTTGGTCCATTATAAAGTAAATTCTGATGATAAATAAAAGAATATCATTTCATAGATCTTATCTCTACATAGGAGTCGGTATATAAAGGACACTTCCGCCGAGATTCTTGGAACAAAATTGTTTTCGGTCCATCTAACGTTTATTTAAATTTGGATTGCACTTCGCATACGAAATTGAAGCCTCAAGTCGCTCAAGTCGACAAACTGCGCGCTTGCATATTGGATTTCCAATGACAGTCAGATGAGTACATTGACGTCACTGAGATGTCGAAAACTTTTCTCATCTGTTTCCCCGAACGCTGTTCCACCAAGAGCCCGAGGAGCCGTCAAAAGTAATCTGAACGGTCAAGAGTAATATGGAAATGAACGTCTCCCCCCCCACCCCCCATACGTCCCCATCTTAGCATGCGATGTGTCGTTTATTCTCATGAGGTCATGGTATTATTCAGTGGTTAGTGCTTTTAAAAAAATGCAATAGCGTAATTAATTGATTAACTTGTATGACTTAAAAGTTTCCGTGAAAATTACAATCAAAATGTAAAACCAAGGAAACTTCTCGGCTCCCGGGATCCGTGGAACTCTCGGTTCTGAGAATAGTATACAGAATCGAAGAGTGCACGGCTTATTTGAAAATATATGCAGTATTGGTCTGTGATTAGCATCGAAAATTTGGCAGGAGAGCTCCGTAACTGTATAAATCGAAAGAAAAGAATCGAAAATTACTTGAAAGATGGGCGGCAGTGGTCTGAAGTTAACATCGAAAATTTTTCAGGAGAATATATTAAAAATTTGACATCATTTTTGACAATCTATATATTTTTCACTAATTAAAAGATTTAAACAAACTCCAATTCTGTTGTAATCATGAAATTTCTCACCAAATGAAATGTAATAAGCTCTTGAAAAAACAGTATGTAGCGATTGGTTCTTTTTCTTCTTATTAACTTTTACGGCAGGATCCGCGCGTGTGAAAACTGAAATATTCATGCTGTAATTCGATGTACAGACAATAACAAAGTTGAAATAATCAAGATTTTTAAGAGTCATTCCCGAAAATGAATAACTTAATAATAATTATGGTGCCTTCTCTGCATCATATTGTACCAAAGAGGGGCTTTAAATCATCACATAGTACGCTATTAATTAGTCTATTGGAGTATTGAATTTAATATTCACAACATTTATTTTCTTCAGTTCATAGAGGTATTGTAGATGGCACACTTCATGCATTCGGTGGGAATATGGACAGTTTGTTTTTAATATCTCCAGGTCTCTATTGTCTTTGTTTGGTATGGTAAGTCTTTTTAGTTCTACAAAATAATATTTATATATCATCTGATTATGCTGGATACTAAGGACGCTATATTATAGACATTTATAATTAAATTCGCCCATGTTAAAAGCAACGAATATTGTAGGTTTTCCACTAATAATCATAATTTTCATCATCTTAATCTCAATGAGGCCGAAATATAAATCGGTTTCAATAGTTGAAACATTTTTTTATGAGGCTCTTAGGGGTCTTAACTTCCTCCTGCTCTTCCATTCCCATCCTTTGACCCCCTTTCCGGTCTGAAGAGCCTAATAACTAGTCCGGACTTGAAACAACACAAAAATATAATAAATATAGTCCACCCTTACTTGCCGAACAGCGCCAGAAGTTGAAGCTAATAGTGCACCGCTATAGCAGCTGTGCTAGCTGAGCCGGTCCTATGTGACCAGCAAATTATTGATGCATTCTGGAGATTCATTGTGTTTCACTAGTTGAAACATATTTTTTAGAAGTTCATTTCAGCCTAAACTTCTACCCTCCCGTTCCCGACCTTGTATATCCTTCCTTCCGGTCTGAAGAGCCTATTAGCGCTGAACAGACTTGAAATGACACCCTAAAAAAAGAGTTCATTGAATCTTTTGCATTCAATATTCTACATTGGTAATCAATGGTAAAATGTAAAGTTCATAACTTTTATCAAATACAATATGTTGAACATTTTCAATTAGTCTTCGATAGTTAATTACATTTCCATTCAGAAAATGAGGTGTGGGGGGCCACACAAATGAAAAACAGTTATTTTAAGAATTATAATAGTTAATTTTATAAAAGAAAGTTATCTTTCTAATATAGTCTGTACCACTATCATCACAGCTTATTAATCCGAAGTTTACTTTATAGCAGCTCTCCATGTTATATACTATCATGTCCCAACCTCTGCAGTTCATGGCTCTATTATTCATTCTCCATCATTCTCTCTCGTACACCCTCCTTAGTCTCCCTCTTGGATTCATCCCTCATGAGATTCGTTCCAATTAGTCTTTCACCAGATGTCTCGATAAGTATCTGAACTATATCTTACCCTTTCATTGTCAGCATACAATCATCATAAGGTTCTCTCGATGGCACTTCGTAGTACTTTTTTGGTTCTTCCCTATTGGTTGCCAAAAAAGAAAGCCAAACCTCGTTTATTGATCACCATCCTAAGTTGACAGTCGGAAGGCTGGTTTTTCTATCGCCGTTCTCCCAGCTTTCCTACCCCCAACTAACCTCAAGGTGTGAGGAGGCTTTCTTGTGACAATAAGTACCCTGTAACGTAAAATAGCTGATCGACCCGTATATTCTATTGTAAGTTTCGTCTCTCCTTAGTCTCACGATAGTGTAAAATATTAGGAAATTAATAAGAAAGATCTTCTCATTAAATATCAAATTCCATACATAGACCCGGTGCCGACGAAAATAATCTAATTATCGCAGCAGGAAAAACAGAACACTCATAGTTTATCATTTTACTAGTCAGTTTTGACACAGTGCTCACCATTTTTCTAGCTTCCTTAAATAGAGGAATTTTGCATTGCACATTTCCATATTCATAATGCAAGAGTAAATAGGTCAAGCGTTAAAAGAACGCGAATAACACTGCATTCTTACGATCTTATGGCGCAACTACTTGCTGCGTAGAATCCTCTGCTCCATATGGGAACCAGTGTCTAATGCGTAAACAATGTGACTTTAAACAAGTGGCACATTTACTGCTCCCTCCGATGAAGGCCTGTTTGAGTGACGAGACATAATGCATCTGGTTCAGTGACAGACGGAAGATGGCCTCTCGATTTAAAACGGTGGTTGTTTTCGGACATGATTCCCTTACCCCCATTCCATTCTGGGTTGGCCGAATTTTAGATTCTCGCTTCTCTATTTAATAAGGATTATTCGAATAGTACCTTTTAAAAATGGAAAACTTACTTTTTTTTACTATGAGGGTATCCAAATTGAAAAACATCTTTTCTGTGATGTGACATCCGCTGTTTCTAAACATATTGGAGGAGCGATACAGTTCTCTCAATTCCATCATTATAATAATTATTTAGGTATAACATCGGGGATAAATATATTCAGAACTTATTTAATGCCTGTCATTTGCACTCAATTATTTATTTTTCGTCGGCTAAATTACTATTGAAGAGAATCCGAAATCCGTTTCAAAATATCACTTCATTCCATCGCTGTACAATAATTTCTTAATCGGTTCACTACTTTCTATAGAGTCATCTCTGACTATTTCTCTAGTTTACCAAGTTTATACTTATATTCACGCCGCATGTTGTAGTAAAATTAACTTGGAATTGTAAATCCTGAGAAAAACTGGTATTTCTATGGTCAAAATCATATTTGGCTTTCCGTTAAAGAGCTGAAATATGGGACTAGACATCACCTATGGTATATGTACATCCTCACTGATAAATGTTACTAAATACTTTGGCTTGTTAACATTTTATTTCTACCATGGAAGTACTTTTGACAAACAATGAGATGGTCAGGAAAAAATTACTAAAGAAATGCTTGGATAGCGCAATATTCTGATATATTTTCAGTAGAGATACAATAAAATTCTGCGGAGGGATGGCCATTAATAATTGGAATACTTGAAATCACCCATAGCGGTGTGAGATCTCACTTGACAGTGAATCTGACGGTACTTTAAGAACAGAAAACATTTTTATATAATTGCTTGAGAATTGAACGAATTCTGGGAAAATACAACCACGAGGAATTTATTATAATGTTAGTAAATTAAATTCATTTCTATGAAAGACAATGTACTGATCCGAATTAAAAAAGAAATTTTAGGCATTAATAAATAACTCAATGGAGTAAATATTGCAATAGTTGCCGACATTCCGTCACATTCGGTAAATCAGGTTATAAATATGATCCAGAAAAATCAAATAAAACTCTAAGACGGGGATTGGAAAAAAAAGAAAATACTTGCACACCAACATGTTTGTCCCAAACTTCAAAGAAGATGCAATCTGCTAATAAAGGTTTGCAGGGATTTACCTTACTATGTATATAAAGCACTTCTCAAAGAATTTATTACACACTGGGACATGGTGAAGATAAATTCCTAGACGTGTTCTTATTTGTATAAGAAAAAGTGATACACGAGATAAGACATTCTAAGTTAAAAGTTGCCGTAGAGAAGAGAAATAAACGAAAACAGTGAATTCATTCTGTCAGTATTATTGACAATAAGCTGTTATAAATGTTGCTGGAAAAAAATAGGTGAGGCGAAGACATAAATAATTCAAGAAGATGGAACAGATGAAGAATCTGAGTGAAGAGGAAAACTTGAAAGATTTAAAATACCGCGAGACAGGAATTCAATTACTTCCACGGATATTTTGACACCATTTTTTAATACAGTTGAAAATTTTTTATCCGGAAAGAACAAAATAATGACGAAGTGATTCTGAAGAACTAAATGGCGGGAAGTAAATATAAGGCACAAAGTTCTAAGTAAAATTGCTGACTTCGATGAGAAAGGACATTTTCCTCGGAAAAATTTTGATTTTTCCAAGTAGCAAACAGTATATTAAATCTAATACTTTCGTCCTTCTCGGGAAAATCATATATAAATTATTCTTGCATGTTCGTATCGGATTGCCTATTCTCTGTAATAGTAGATTGTAAAATGATACTGTTTTAGAAATTATTTTTCGTGATAATGCGATTTCGTAATACCTACTTTTCTGATAATGTTACCTTCTGAATCCATGCTCTCCACGTAAAATCCGTGATAAAGTTTTTTTTTTCACTGAAACTTTTTGACGTTGAGTCCCTACGAAGGGTGGGCAAAAGAAAAATAACCCCATCGTGGATGACACACTAAAGACTCCCCGCGAATATTCTAGACGCTTTCAATCAGACGGCCTGCATTGCATTCTCCCTTCTTGTTTCCTCTTTAATGCGTCAGCTGAGATAATGGGAGACTCCGAGATTATGCGGTGTGGAAAATTGAAAAATTCATAGATTACAAGACAAACTCATGGGTTTATAAGGATATGAGAACTAATTTTATTGAGAAAAAAGTCTCTTCTTCGAGCTCTAGAGATGAGGTTAAAAATTTATCAAGAGAATTTTGATAACTTTTTAACCTCATTTTTAGTAGCTTTTCTCGTCAGGAAGCTATCGAATTTATGTGAAAATCTTTTCATTATGCAACTCCTCTCGAGAATAGATAAGTTATTTTTGTTGTTACAAGCTCGAGGTAATCATAAGAAAATATGGATATGCTAAGAAACTATGCTCTATGATATCTTAGTAATGATATCCATAATGGATTTTAGCTGAATATATGAGTGTAAAAGAGAGAGATGTCTGGAAAAAGGTTTTACAGGAATGTTACATAGTTAAATTTTAAAATAAATTCTGGAGTTAATTCTCTATATAATTTAATGCAGAAATAATTATATAATTTTTTTATTTTAAAATTCCTTTACTTTGAACTAAATTATGTTGTATGTAGTGACTGATTTTTCCCTCATTTTAATGTACACTACCATTACTTAATACATGAAAATGTAATTGTACTTTCTCTTTGAGAAGATTAAAATACTGCTGTTATAAGTAGTATTTTCAAATATTTGACGAATGATAAACTTAGCAATTCCTTTTTTACACATAATCTATAATGAATAGTGGTATTTTATATGGTTCGGCGAATAATAGTGTGTTGAAAATTTTTAGTTAGCTCAACAGCATCACTGCCATTTTTTACTCCATTTCAAAGTCAATAAATGGGTTCTGTAAGTCTGAGTCCCATACCGGAAGATCTAGCTGTTTCTATTTTATTTATTAAGCAAGATGAGAGTTTTGAAAATTTCTAAGGTCCGAGTAATAACGAAAAATGATCGACATATTATCTCACAAAGTTAATTTATCCTTGTAAATTTAACTAGCATTCAATGGTCTTGACATCGATTCATTTTTCAAAAACTTAAAGAGGAAAAGCTGGATTTACCTTTTGTTAATGTATAAGGCTGAGTGAGTGTGAGTGCGTGTCCTTTATTGCACAAAGCGTGATTAAGGTAGTTGACAAGACGATTGTACTCAAGAATTCACATGACACGGACGACCTCGAATTGCGTGATACGAGATGTCACGGAATCATCGAAAAGGAAGGATATATAAGAGATTCGGGTCCGCGTGCCACTCTCTCTCTCTCTCTCTCAAGCGTGGGTCGCAGGGGGAAAAACATGTACCGGATCGTTTTGACCGTATGACACCCGCCGACGCATTTTCAATCGAATGAGAGAAGGAGAGGGGGGCGGGGGGGTGAGGGAGGGAGGGAGAAAAATACCGTGAAGGGAAAAGTTTTGATTGGCGTGCGAATGGACGCGAAAGGGAGGGTAAAAAAAAAAATCGTTACAGTCGACGACACGAGCATTTTTCTTCCCCCCCAATCCGTCTCTCCCCCTGAGAAACTTTTCCGCCGAAAACCGAAGCTAAAACGAAAGGAGGAGAGAGAGATGGGAAGAAATATTTCGGGACGTAAAAGGCGTCAAAAATATTTCCTACCCACTCCTCCCCAATAAGCTCGTCACAAAAAGGGGTGAGTTCCCTACTCCGTTGGGGGAGTGGGGGGGGGGGGAGGGGGGGAACGCAAGGTGTTTTCGGATCGGGACTTTGAGGAGGCTTGCTTGGG
>WURS02039969.1:0-11300 GCA_011762765.2 Rhinocypha anisoptera
CTTAGGTCACTTCGCACCTCTTCAACTCATTGAAAAAACCCATCTGGACAAACCCAACATCCATGCCCTGGACGGGATTCGAACCCGCAACCTTTGGGTTAGCCGACGAGCACGCTGCCCACCAGGCTAACCCGGTCGGCCCGAGATCCTCTAGCCGCGGTTGAATTTCCATTCTGTGATAATGTCAGTCGCGGCGAGCGTGTTTAGGACGCCGGTGGATGGCGGTGGTGGATAGGGATGATTCGTATGTTTGGAACGTAATATGAAAAAAGTCCTTTTTATAGCTTCGTCCTTAGTGGATGGATTTCTTTAAAAAAAGAAACAAACCTCCAGCGAAAAGATGACAAAAAAATTCATCCATCTTCTTACTGAAGTCTCAAAAGGGAGGCGCGTGTGAGGTTTATTAGGCGACCATAATCATCAAACGTCACTGACATTCGCCTCCGTCGAGCCCAGGAGACCCGACTCCGTCGAGGCGCTCCGCGGCTCTCCTCGACCCCTTGCGAGTGGAAATCATCATCCTTCACCACACTTCTCGACAGGATCAGAGACAGTGGACACAGAGGTCGCGCCCCCAAACCTCGTCCACAGATCTCCCAAGGCCACCACCAGAAGGGGGGGCGGGGACCACTAGCGTTCGAGCTGGTTCGCGAACCGCACCATCGTAATACCCCGTGGAGTGGGCGGTGACACGTGAGCGGACCACGAGTTGAAGATGTCGCCCCACAGGGGCAGGTCGAAGATCGCCGCGAACTCGATAGAGGGAGAGAAAGCATTACTAGATCAGCAAACATTTCTACAACAAAGGGGGCCACGAGACCACGAACCTCGTCTCATGGGATACGATGTCAGAGATTCAGTGCTCATCCCACAATCAACAGATTTAATCTGATTAGAAGGAAAGAGGAGGAGGTCGCGAGTGGCCCACCCGGGGAGGAATTATGGGAGACTCCCCGCCCCCGCCGCATCCTAGGCGACTGGGGGGGAGTGTTGTTTGGGAGGAAACGGGAAAGGAGTAAAATAAATAATATTTTTCATTTACAGCTCAACAAAAAATTAAATGTTAAAATTAAATAAGCTTGTAACATTAGTAGCTACGTCATGCCTCACTAACATACAGGTAATTCTCGTCAGCCGTGTCGGTTAAGTTCCTGAAAATTTATTTTTGTTTAAAATTTTTTGTCGAGTTGTGCATATATATTTATTTTAACGAACAACGAAAATATTTAACACAAGGAGGGTACACGCCTGCTACTGGTATCTACTCTGCAGCATTTTTCTTAGTTACCTACGTCCCAGCGTGACGAAGTGGTTATTAACATGACGCGCTTATTTTGTTAATAAAAATCTATATTTCATTCATAATGTAACATTCATATTGCATCCTATACATATAAAGCCTTCACCTACAACTTGTTTTAATACAATACCGTAGATCATAAATTTTCCGTCGTACGTTTGTATTTTTTAGAGAAATTGACGAAAATTGTGCATTAATTTACCTCTAAAATAATTTTGTAACCCGAATTAGTTATTTTGAATCAGTACTATGAAATTTTTCTGGATGGATATCTAGGTCAGTGTATGGAGAACAGAACGTCGACAGAAGCATTAAGTTGGAAGACCCATTTCTCGGATGCTCCCAACAAACGATCGCATGTCGGTATATACATTTCTCCTGACCATGCTGATAATTATTTCCTCTTCGCACTAGGTCGTCTACATATGGCACGTAGTCCAGCCATTAGATCCGACCGACTGAATGAAATCAATCACGTGAGAGACAGCTGTCGCCTCGAGCATTCCAGTGAAATTGGAAGTGGACTACGCAACGTGTTTTCCCTCCCTAAATGATCCAGTCGAGGCAAAAGTCAATCTGGAGGTTAGTTTCGAACAAAGGAGCGCTGAAGTGTACCATTGCGAGGGAAGGTTTAAATCACTCACGACACATAAGTATCTCCCAAACATAAGGAACTGAGGTGAATACTTGAATGAATTGTTCAACAAGGAAGTGATCCCAGCAAATACAATTCTCAGAGAGGCTTAAACAAATAAGACCAGAAATATATCCGGCATCACCACCCAATGGCCCCAAGCATGACATGGCAAGGTACCTAGCAAAGATTTCTGGACATTTTAAGATCCAATGAGCTATTTCTTAGTCAAGCATTGACAGACAAAAAGAGAATATTTGTTAAGGGGATCTTTGTACTACCAAAATGTTTAGTCGCACACACAAAGATTTTAAAAAATATTAAACTTGACTAAAAAGGTTGAAAATTCACAGAAGGTACCGAAGGAATTTGGAAATAAATGGGAGGCCCCATGCTTTTTAACTTTCAAAATTGTACTTGGGATGAAGGTTTGGTGGACTATATTGTCTATGCCTGTGAATAAAATTGAAAGCTTTCCTCCTTTGTGAAATTTGAATGAAAGGACATTAGGTTGATCTTGGTTTGTCACAAATATTTCAGGCTCTAATTTCCTATTTTTGAATAACTATCTCTGAGGAAGCTCCACTGAAACCCACATTACTTGTGTTGGGAGACTTTTTGTCTGGTATTGATTGACCCCATAACGTGCCACTAATATCTTTCATATAGACCCTTGCTTCTCATTCAAAATTTTTCTCCTACCAATTACACAGGCACTACCAAAACATCCACAGAACAAAGTATAGAGGTCTTCTTTTTAATGAATAAAGAGTTCACATGGCTGTCTGGGTTAGGTATGTGGGTAGTGCTCTTGCCAGTTAACCCAAAGGTTATAGGTTTGAATCCTGCCCGGGGCATGTATCAAACATTTTCCTAAATGGTTGGCAGGCCAGCAAGGGCATGGTGGTAAAATAGGCCAAAACCAAGCAACAAAATGCCATTGGATAGAGAAAAGCTAAGGATGAAAAAAAATAGAGAAGGAAAATACCATCAGTATACTGAACCATAGGTGGTATGAGGGTAGTGGGAAGAAAGTTGTGAGAATATATTTATAATGCCGTCTTTATTGCTCAGGCGAAATTAGGACTACAAATTCCTATCTTACATTTACAATTAAAATGAGGCATGTGAAGGGCTTAATCTATTGCTAATGGTGCAACCCATTATTTGAAGTAATTATTGCCACAAGCAAAGGTGTCATGAAGATGAAATGAGAGATTTATATGGAAAATAAGAGTGCCATGTTTATGGGCTGCTGATCATGTGGGTAGTAGATTACATGAAGAATAGTATGTTCATAATGGTGTAGGGTAATATAGTTTGTAAGGGAGGTCATAGTATATTCAATGCATGATGTTAGGGACTGCACAAGGGTTGGAGATAATAATAGTGGATATATGTTCTTTGGGTTAGTTGCAGAAATAACAACTTGGCGGCCAAAATTATTTTCATAGATTTTAGGAAGGTTGTTAAAGTGTGGGGAGTGAGTTTGAGGAGGAATGAAATTTGATTTGGATAAACCTTTCACCAGAACATTAAAAGGAAGTACTTTATGCTGGTTTGGAAAGAGGGAAATAGATAAAACTAGGGAAATACCATTTTCTACGGTTAACTTTGAAATAAAATGCCACTGGAAATTATCCCAAAGTATGACAAGAACAAATATCCAAATTATTGAAGAGAGAGAATTATCATTAAAGATGAAGTTAAGATGTACCAAGGCAAATCTAACCAGAGGCTCATCAAAAACCTACCTTAACTGGTAGACTACCTTTCATCATCAATGAGCCATCAAGTATTTGATATAAAATAACACTTTGTCAGGCCTTGATTAACCCTTTTAGTGTCAGCCCCTATCACCTGGTATATGTAAAAAAATGCCAGCTTTTTCATGGAATTTGATTTGCACATTTTAATATGTATAAATTTGTTAATGTCATATTTATTATTTACACTTTTAGGTTAAGTAAAATATATTACTTTTAATCTCCTAATCAATGTCATAAAAAAAATCGGGCCAATAGATCAGCCCATTGGCACTTAAGGGTTAACTACTACATGAACAACATATTCACTTCTTTAGTATGGACAATGGCTTGTTGTTCAGAGATTGTTCTTTTACTGTTTAGTATTACATACACAATAACAGATATAATGTATTACCATTTATATTGAAATGTCAGTGTAAAAATGTATTGGCATTTTTTTCATCATATGGGTACTGTGAAATATAATCATCTTTTACATATAGGATTAGTGTATGCAGATGGAGCAACACTTAAGTGAACAGGAGACATTTGGTTTTCAGGGAAAGAGATTTTAGAGAGAATTCAAACATCAATATGCAGTCTTAAGAACATTCCAATTTGTCATGATATGTAATCAAGAAACAGTTTTTCCAACTTTGGAATGCAAATTTGTGATAAGTTGACAGATATATCTTAACTAAAGGTTTAAGATTAAAAAAGGAATTTCAGATTCTACTTCACTTTTTAATTCAAATTAGATTGCTTCATGATAGGAGTATTGGATGATGCCAGTAATATTGTTAAGGTAGTAGGGATTCAGAATAATATATTGTAAGAAGCCTGGCAAATGGCAAGCCAGACAGAGCCCTTCTTTAGAAGTAATGAGTCACAAGTGCTAAAATTCAGAACTAAACTATGACAAAAATTAAAAATTTTAATTCAAATGACCAATGAGGAAATGCATGAAGTATAACATGATTTCATGTAACACAACGCACCATTACTCTGCATTAGATTGATAGAATTTGCTCCCAAGATCAATAAGAGTAAAATTATTTATGTACTATATTTCAAAGCCCAGAGGACATACATTTTATATTTTAGAAAATATAATTTTATTTAAAAGTTTATTTGAAGGGATAAATGTTCAGCTCATCTCCAAAATAAGCAACTACATTAAAGACTATTCGCTATAGAATATACAAAGGAATTATTTCCATTACAATTAAATTACTTTCATAAGCTTACTGCCATTCCTGACAGTGGAAGAAAATACTTATCCTTGGGTTATAAGACTATTGTAGTTCAAATTTTTATTGAGAAATGTGCATCCTATGAACCAGGGAATAAGGGGTCTAAATTAAGTGGCAAACATAATAAAAAGAATTTCATAGCTTTGTGATAACTTTCATTTTTAATCATACAATGATGATTAACAGAACAAGATTTGACTTTATGATGTCCACTCTGTTGAATTAAAAAAATGGAGATTCTCATGATTTTCAAACATGAGACTTGAACGTATGTACAAGTTGTGTTGCATGCTCACTCGGTTAGATCATACAGAAAGTCCAAAGCACTTACTGGAATCATTAAAACCCTTAACTAGATTGAGAATTGTTAGCAAATAATTTTTCCAATCTGGAGTCCTTGACTTTTGAAACCAAATTGCTCCATTCCAAATATGTAATATCAATCAATATACATGGAGCCAATGAACTTTCATGTTATGCATTGGTGAACATACCACACTTGACAGAATCAAAGATGTTTTTCCCTTTCTGGACTACTGAAGACAAAGGGGTTTGCCTTACATATGTAAAAAAACCCTCAACTTCCAACGGATTACACAATCTAGATATTTATATTTCAAGTTTCAACATCATCTCAACTTACAAAATGTTCCTACCACTGGTTACAAATTATCTAAATTTTAAATTAAATTTAAAAAGGCCATTGTAAAAACTTCAACAATATTGGCACACACAGTTCAAAGCAACGTTACGAAACAGGAAAAGGGGGAGTATTATATTTGTGTAAATACAGTTCTATACGTGAACAGAATTTTACCAAGGAAGAAAATCATAGCCTTGACTAAAACATAGGTCTCCGAAATGCAAGTAAGCTATGCCACCCATAAAACTACAATAGTAGTAAGTGGCCATGCAAAATTTCCATAGTTAAGGTAAATGTTACACTGTTTTTAAGTCATTGTTTATAATGTAACACACAGAAAATTGTCCAAAAAGTAAAAATGTGACCAACACTAACTTTCTCACTTAAAAAAAATCTGTTATTAAGGGATGAGCTAATAAGGAACTTTGTATAGATCCTTATGGAATAATGCTGTACAAAGTTACTTATTGGGTTTTGCAATTAAGAAGAAGTATACATATGTGCTTTTGATAATCTAAAAATAAAACTGATGAACCAGTTTATACAACATTCAAATCTGAATCAAGTCACTTGTCACACAAGTTGAGTTACCCAAATTTTCATATCTCATGTACAGGATCTATTAACAATATGCAATAAAAATATAAATGTTTATATAAATATTTATTGAAAATGAAAATAGAAATATTTACACAATGATATTGGGATACCTTTCTACTCATTAAACCAACTATTTGGTATTTTGTACTTTCTTTCATTGAAGGTAAGTCCTTTGTAAATATTCATGATGTATGAATCCATAACCCTATACATGAAGGATAAAAAAACTTTAAGAAGCACGTTTTGTGATTATGTTTACAAAATTTACATAACCTTAATGATTACAAATAAATTCTACTGCATGAATTCACTTTGGGAAAGCAGACTCAACCATCTGTAAACGACAAAAGAGAGTTGTGAAACTCAGGGTAGAAAAATTACTAGCTGCAATCATTAAGCGAATAAGGGAGGATGGGACATCATTTAAATGCACTATGAAACAAATTAGTGAAAAATAGTATGCCACAGCCACCTGTTGAATATCCAAATACCAACCTCATCAAAGTATGGAAGAATATACATCTTTCTTGTTAAACAATGCTGCAAACATCATTTCTCAATAATCCTTACTCAAGGTTGTGCTACCAAAGCACACACATAATTCTCCTTTGAACCAAGTGTCTTCAATTATAACAATTTCAATTGAGAACTGGCAGAGCAAGGCAGAAAACTCACCATCACCACAACAGTATTGAACAATTGTCTTACAACAAGAATGTCATAAGTTGGATGCAAGGAATTGAGAAGATTGAATGGGTATTATGAAGTATGAGAGTTAAATTTAGAAAAATGGACTAAAGAGGAGGACATCATGAAGATAATATTCTCATTAAATGAACAAATTTAAAGGCAATGATTAATGAGTTCAGTAGGCCATTTGCCAGTATCTCTAACAATAGAAAGCAAAGTCCATTAATCATCAACAAGGGACCTGACAACAAAATATTACATGGGACCAAATGTTGGGGACGTTTTATATTTACATGTAACATTTACTGGACAATTTATATACAATATAAATGAAATAAAGATGAAATATATTTTCATGTTCGGAAGAATTTTTTATGAAATCGCAGCACCAAAAAAAGCTGGATAATGAGTTTGGCAAGGGCAGGGCTGACTGGTGTCCAACACGTGATTCTGCTGCATTCGACATCATCTCTCCTCATCTGGTCCAACCTTTCTTCATCATCTGCATGTCGGGATCTTTTTGGGTGAATACAGAATGACTAAAGAAATATCATTCATACAAACATTCATTCAGACACTTAAATACATTCACACCACAACATCACATAGGATTAATTCCTATGTGAACACTAACAGACATACTTCCCACTCACACAAAAAAAACATTCAAAATACCAGAGTTGAAAACAAGCACAACTGCTCACACTTTTTCTAGTATGTGGTCTCCTGGAATCAAGAATGACAATTATATGACACACAAAACACTTGATGGGATTTAAAAAAAGAAAGCAAAAATAATCAGGAAGCCGTCAGGATCAACAAAATATGAAGTTGGGATAGGTTATAAAATGGAGTAGGTGATAAAATGACACGCCTTATGATTACCTTGAGAATTACTTACGTTTCATCCAAAGTAAAGGAATGTAATCAAGTGTGCCCCAGTAAGAAAATTATCCTAATGACCGATAAAAGGGTTTTCAACATATAAAACTGCTGATGCCATGCAAAATAACTTGGGGTTATTCACTTCGTTCTATTCAATTAGGACCTAGTGGCACATCAAATTGCAGAAGTTCCATCTAGCTTACGACTGCACTCAAACAGATTACAGACCTTTCATAGGCAAAAAAAGTATGTATTTAAAATCCTCATCACTACACTGCCTGCAAAACACTACCGACAAGAAATTCACAACAAAAAGTGTAACTGGGAAGACAAGGACACAAAGAGGATTCCCGGTGACTTCCTGATAAGTGTGACTAACAATTTAAAACACAACCTGCATTATTTGTGCGTTACAGGGGAAAAGGAATGATGCAGCTTTAAATTTTTTCCAGGACACTAGTACTCATGTTTCCAAATATGTTTAAAATATGTCACAAGGACCATAACTGAATGAATTAAAAGCTCATTTAATGTAATTCCAGACACAGGACCAAGTCCTCAAATAAGAAATTGTCACTTGTCCTTCACTTAGTAAAGCACGGTAAAATGAATGCATTGCTAACGGAGCTCAACAGATAACCTCACTATCTCTCTCTCTCTTCACATTCACATTGAGCACTGACTCTTTATCTACCTCTATTAAGTATCAAGAACATCCTGAACCTCTCACTTCAGAACTAGTTCTTCTCTCTTTAATACACACTTTAACTTTCCTCCAATATATTCCTCAAAACTTTTCCTACTTGGGTTTTCTTTCTCCACCTTCTTCATTACCTGGAACTCCACTCTGAACAGGAATCTTGGATGTTTAATCGGCAGCTATTTCTCTATTCTCGAAGAAATCACAATATACTGGACAAGACTGGAACACCTACAGCTTTCAAAACCCAATTCTGATTAGGAAGCAAAATTAATTCCCTATCTAGATGCAACTCCCATGATTTTCAATCTTGCTCACTTGAACTTATCTTTCTTCTCACTGGAACCAACATTTCTTCTGACGGGAACACCGGAACCAATCTTTCTTCTGACAGGAACACTGGAACCAATCTTTCTTCTGACAGGAACACTGGAACCAATCTTTCTTCGGTCAGGAACACTGGAGCCAATCTTTCTTCAGTCAGGAACACCGGAATCAACCTTTCTTCTGACAGGAACACTGGAATCAATCTTTCTTCTGACAGGAACACTGGAACCAATCTTTCTTCGGTCAGGAACACCGGAACCAATCTTTCTTCAGCCAGGAACACCGGAATCAATCTTTCTTCTGTCAGGAAAACCAGAATCAATCTTTCTTCAGTCAGGAACACTGGAACCAACCTTTCTTCTGTCAGGAATACTGGAACCAATCTTTCTTCTGTCTACTGCACCAGAAAAATTCTTCTTCTGTCTGATACACCACACCTATTTTTCTCCTACCTGGAACACGAAGTCTCTTGGGCTGGCACAATGGAAATATTTTTCTTAGCAGTGAAACACTGGAATTATTTTCTTTCTGACAGGAACACTGGAACATCTTCAAGATGAAAAACTGGAACTATGTTAACTCCAAGCAGGAACACTTCAGTTGTCATTCTTTCATGGAACTCTAACTGGAATGCAGGATCTATGAAACTTGTTGACTACTATCCTCACAGGATATTTTCAATGGAACAATAATAATCTGATCAATCAGGAACAATAAAGATAAATATGCATGTGAATGGATTGAGGAACTATACATTTTGATGCAGGTACTTGTTTCTGCAGCAATTTTTTTTAAATTCCAAAATGATTTTATCCCATCCAGTCTAAATTCCAAGAAGATGTTGACAGAATATCAGGTAGTTTCATACTCAACCTTCAAAATGCTCCCCTGAGAAATACATGATGACTTTCTCCAAGTTATGGATGTTTCCATGGCTTGGCTAATTCATTCTTCTAAAATCCTTTACAAATATCCGAAATACTTTCTAGGTATTCCAGGCCTAGTTCTCGACCAATGTAAGGCTTTGATGAGAAAGTAGAAACACTAAAGAATGAACGATGAAAACAGTAATGACTTGTAAAGATCTTGGAGACATTTATGAACTTTTTGCACTGAAAGCTTTCCTCAGAAGCTTGAAATTCAGTCCCCACCTAGCACCACATTCCAAAGATCTGTAATGCTGTGACCTGATCATTTAATGATCACATCTTCAAATCCAACCTAATTGTTTCACCTACATCATCACTACCTATTCAAAGTCCAATTTCATCTCATTTTCCTGCCGACTAATCTGGAATTATGAGCACTTTTCTGTGTATTGCTAATGATTTTCCCCATCGATAAAATAATGAGATCTTCAGTAAAGTATTACCCTGAGAGACTAGTTGTTTTTTGCATAACAAGTCACAGAGAACAGTCCGACCCTCACACAAAGAGAGCAAATAAAACTGGAAGGAGAGATTTCAGAGAAAGATACTCTACCAAGGCAGGGGAAAAGAATCTCATTCTAACGTAAGGTAGTAATGTTTAAGGAGAAACCATAGACTCAATTTTGCTTCTCTTGTGATGAGTAAAAATTCAGAGGTTAGGGAGGACAGCCACTGAGGCTTTGCAGTCTATTTTTTCCCCATCCTCAGAGTATATTAGGGAGAATGGGGCAGCGAAATCACGGAAGTCCTTCTCAGATTCAAATGCCAACTCCTGGGCAACAAAGATCACAGGCAGGTACTGTCGATAACTGGAGGGGCGATGAAGCAATCCACGGCATTCCATGGATATATGGTTCCGAAATTAGGAAAAGAGAGACAGGTTAGAGGAAATCCAAGATACATAATACACAAAAATATTTCCTGGAAAATGAGAGAAAATAGATTACACCAATACAGAAATCAAAATTAATATTTTGAATGATAAAACCACATAACTTCATCAAAGTCTTTTAGAAATATGAATAGCAGTATATAGATTAGTATTCAAGCCTGTTATTGAAACTACCATTTCAGCTAATCTCTGAATCTTGCAAGCATTCTTAAGACAGAAAATAAGACAATATACTCTATGTCAGCATAAATGTAAATATATATTTTGTGTATATACAGTAGAGTCCGCTAGAGCGAGTATGGCTTATAATGAGAGTGTCGCTATAGTGAGTGATCATTTTGCATTGATTGGTCCATGTGTTAAAACATAGGGAGTTCCGCCGGTTACTACGAGTGATCACATCTGCACTATCGCTATAGAGAGTAGATTTTGCAGAGGTTGCCACTCGGGTTGAATAACTCGCAGGATTTGAACACGCATTACATTGTCATGACTAGCAAATCTACAGTGTAAGGAAGGCTTTACGAGAGACTTTATGGTGATTTTACGACAGGAGACTTTGTGGTTGCATACCACAGACTTTCCTGGGGAATGACTCAACAACTTATCTCGGAATCAGTGTTCGTCTGTCATTTCCTGCTCAAGTTGTTTCAGTAGTGATTACCAGGTTTTTCAGAGGCTCTTTGCAGTTGCTACAGT
>WURS02039980.1:0-11300 GCA_011762765.2 Rhinocypha anisoptera
AACCCGGGTCGTATAGAAAATATATTTTATGTGGAATTTCAAAGTTGTGTCTCATTTAATCCACCTAGGGCATGGATGTGTGTGTTTCGTCCTTTCATTAATAAACTGTTATAGTGTCCACTGTAATTGGCCTCTTAGTGCTGGATGTGGGGGATTGAAAATAAATAAAAGAAGCTTAGAGGAGATGAGTTTTCACATGAATTCGCACAAAATGTGTGTGGTACTTTCTTAACCTTGCATCTAATGTCTGAAGTGGAAATTGTCACTCTAAAATTCACAGGTCTATTTTTCAATTAAGATTTTTTTTCACCACTTTGATTTTATATGAATTAACCTCCTTGGACTCTCAAGATTTTCTATTCAATCATTTTTTCTTTCTGTGGGCGGCTATGGTGACACTTCAAACCTTAAATAGGACTATTTAGTAACAGTGCCTTGGTACCTATTCTATTCTTGGTATCTTTGCCAAAACCTACTCGTTATAGGCTATTTTAATTCGGACTAAATTAAATTTAATAGGTAGAAGAAAAGTTAACTATACTCAAATCGCGCAATACTATTCAACAACTCTTTTGTTTTTTTAGAACTACATGTTACTTTATAGAAATAGAAAAGGAAATAGTTGAGGCACCATTCAAAAGGTGTTCTTGAAATATTAAGCGAAAGGTTCATACTCCAGTCGGAAGATCACCTATAGTATTTCAGTCTGCCGACTTAATTTTCTTCTAGTTTCGACTTTAAGGTTTTCAGCGTGAGAATTATTTACGCCACCGTTTAAAGACGGAAACTGAAGAGACAGGGTAAGGAATTTAGTTTCCTAACGCTCGGTAAGCACCCAGATAGGTGTAATTATGATTTGTTTTCACTGCGTATTTTCAAGGGATTCTGATTAAGATGCTCGATAACGTTCGAATACGAAAAAGGCGCCCTCGAATCACATGCTTCTCTCGTGTTGTATTTTCCCCCCTCGTCGGGAAAATGCTCTCGACTCGAGACGGAAATTGAGAGGAAGACGATGGGCAAATGGAAGAAACGAAAGGAGCCCTCCTGTCTATCCCAGCGTCCGCTGCTCTCCTTCATGCCCTCTCAGCGCCCCTGGAATTGCAGGGGCGTGGACGAGATGAGGGAGAGAGGTGTGGGTAGAAAGATAAGGGGGGGGGGGAGAACATTGGTCGGAATGTGTACGAGAGGGGTCCTCTCCCTTGGGTGTGAAGGGAATGCGGAGGATGAACCGGGAGAGAGAGAGAATGGGACGCTGCCATGTTGTGCCAACTACATCTTGGATGGTCTTTTTCCCCGAGAAAGTTACCTCTCCCCCTCGTTCCGTTCGCGTCGAGATTCGCCATCTAGGGGACTCTTGGTAAAGTGGGCGTCTCAAGGATAAAAAATTAAGTCGACGGCGTACGTCTCGGTTGATAAAAATAACTCGTAATAAAAAAAAACTACTCTCAGAAGGGATACTTTCTCGGGCTCAACCGTGTGGAATTTCTCCACACTTAAAGGAATGGGTTTGAAATAGAGATGGTCAATTCCGATTCGCGTCATTCAGAAATCGATTATTTTAATACGATTCTCGATTAATTTGAATCGATTATTGCGATCTGGTTCTGATTCGATTCGTGTCCTCTCCGATCCGATTCAGGTACGATTCCGATTTGGTTACGATTCCGATTCAGTTACCATCCCGATTAAGTTACGATTCCGATTAATTTACGATTCCGATGCGGTTACGATTCCGATTCAGTTATAATTCCGATTCGGTTACGATTCAGACTTACATTGATTCCCATGTTGCGATTCGAAACGATTTAGAGGATCCGGCTATTCGAGAGAGTCGATCTACACCATACGATTCGAATCGATTTAATCGACTCGTTTCATTCCCTGAAATCGCCCATCGCTACCCCCGAGCTAACCCGGCCGGCTTTAATACGGATACGACGCTTTTCACCTAAAACAGCACCATCAGGTACCTCGGCATCCACCACTACCGCATCACGGTGAATCTCGTCGTACCTATATTTAAGTCTGTGGCAAAGTACATTGTTCTTACTCTATTGTGCATATTAGCAACTTTGACGTGGTGGAGCCTTAAACCATTGAATGAATGAAGGGTAATCTACCAGTTAAGGTAGATTTTTGATGAGTCGGAGCTTAGGTTGACCACATAACATCTAACTATAATCCCTCTTCAAATCTGCATACTTCCTTGGTCCTATCATGCTGTCCAAAATCCCTATTCTCTTCCTACCACTATCCCGCTTACCCAACATTCTACACCCTGTTACAACCATTGCCTTTGAGTACCCCTTCCATCTACCTATCCTGTCTTTTTTGGGTCTCTCGCAGCAAACGCCTCTCCTCCCCTACCATTCTCAAAACTTCATTCGTTTTTCTCTCTGTCCACCTCACCTTCTCCATCCGTCGCCAAACCCACATCTTAAAAGCCTCCAACCTATGCTTCCTCATAGACCAGGTTTCGGAGCAATATAGTACTATGCTCCATACTCCGATGATTTTCACTAATCTTTTTTTCAAGTGTTTGCTTAAAGTCCCTCTCATTAACCCCTTCCTTTTTGCAGAGACGTCTTATGCTAATGAGATTCTTCGTCTGATATCCATGTCACATCCTCCATTTTCCTCTACGATGCTTCCCAAATAAGTAAAATTTTATAGCTGTTCTAATTTATTCCCTTCCAGCATGATATTTAGCCTGGCCTTATTATTAATAAATTATTTGGACGCGTTTTCTACACCGGTGTTCTTGGACAGAATGATTTTTTCGCCCTTTCAGGTGCATCATAATTACTCCTCATGTTCATGCCAGGTGACAGTTAAATGTTTTGAAAAATGCAGAGTGGATAATGTTTTTACTTTACCCATTTCCCCTTCCCAGTACATCCACTCTTTTGTTTCGAAATTTCTAACGTCATTACTCCGTTCCTCGACACCCTTATTCCAGAAACCCCTACCCATCCCACCACCTCCCCTCCCACCTACTTTTTGTTTACACATACGTACCCGTGTTCTCCTGCTATTTTCACCTGACGATGACGTTCTTTCGTTAAACCCAGCGCCGTGAACGAATAAAAAAATGTCTTTGGAATAACTTAGTGTATTATACTTTCATAATGAAACGATTCCATAAAATTACGCCTCAAACAACGAACTTGATAATGTTAAGTGCTGCAAGCAATAGCGTTCAAAGAAGAAAAATAACATTTATGAGTTAATGCCAGATTAGTTAAGTACAAATAGTGAAGTATCAGGCGTGATGTGGTGGAATTTCATCGTTATGAATATAGAGGCGTGCAATTTTCCACAAAAATAATTTTTATTACTACCCGGGTTTCAATATTACTACATCATCATCACATATGAAGTCCTTACCTGATGTTATTACCTGATAAAGGTACCAGGTAAGAAGTTCTTACCTGATGATGAAGTAGTAACATTGAAACCCGGGTATTGATAACATTACGAGTATTTATGTGGAAATTGCACGTTTTTATATTCATAAAGATCTGTCATGACCAATTTATTATTCAATTACACTCACTCACTCACTCACACACACGCACAACACTAGGCCAATGACGGTGGCATTGTGTGACAATTAACAAGGACAAAACACACACATTCATGTAATAGGTGGAGATGGAAATTCCACCTATGATCGACCGGGATTCGAACTCGTGTCGTACGGATTGGCTAACTAGAAAGATACTGAGGCCGGCCAGTAATTGAATGTTCATCTTTCCATTGAGTCCCTCAAGGGAGCTCGGGATTATGTGGTACAATTATAGCTGTCGAATCTTTATCTACAGTGCATTTAAGTTCACTACAAATACAATTCTCTAGAACTACACAGAACTCCGAAGTTATCTGGAGAAATTCAGCTTTAATATTTTTTATCAATGCCAGGCGAGTTTTTATTGCCTTGAATTCATTTCAACAAGATTTTGTAGAAATGAACTCAAGGAATAGTGACTAGTCAAATGTGAAATTATTCATTCTAACATAGAAGAAAATATGTTGTTGTACACCGTCAAATTACAGCTATCTATTGGTTAAAACCTTTTATCGCCTCCATAGTATTTTCCAGGATTGCTCGACTAAAGATTATAGGTTCATTACAGTGATTTTTCGGGTACCACATCTTCGTGGGAAACCACAGGCGGCACAGGAAAATGAACTGGCCCCTCTACCCTGATGTGTGAATTTCCACACGCCGTGGGCTTAGCAGTAGGGGAGCTCTACCCTCACTTAACATACCAACCTTCGGGTTGATCACTGTGGTTACGGCAGTTTCTCAGCAACCTTGAAAACGGGGGATTCTCCTGTCTATCTTCTACACAATTTAAAAACAAATGTAACATACGAAATCTCAAAGGAAACACACAAAATAAACATGAAATTCTATAACGTACTGACGTGCCAACTATATTGTATGGGTCCGTATCATGGAAACCGAGAAACAGGATGGAGAAAATTTGTAATATCAGGGATGAAATTTCTTAGATTTGTGCACAAAACTAGACGTAATAAGGAATGAAGACATAATACAAGCGTACGTCCAGTGAAGGACAGAGAAACGAATTATAAAGAAGAGTGCAGGGAACATGTGATACATGTCTCCATAGAGAGTAACTAGGAAGGCAATGACTCTTGTAAGAAGAAATTTAGGGAGCCTTAGAAGAAGTTTCGGTAAGATCGAAAAAGACACAAATTACCCAATCTCGGAAATGTATTAGGTAATAGTGGAAGTAGTGTTATTTGTTAATTCATTTTGCTAAAATTCCACCAAAACCTGAATATTAATGTTTTACGAATTAGTTTATCGTGAAAATATTAACAATCTTAAAAATCATTCACAAGTATATTTTTTATCTATTCATGATATGTGAAAAGCACATTAAACAATAAGATAATATTAATATCTTAGTATAATTTCAAATACTTAATATTAATTCCTCTTACTAGATCGCGAGGCTATCAAAGATAAAAAAAGTTAAAGGGGAGAGTGCGGGATATTTAACGTATTCGCATAGCCGTACGGCTACTGCAACAGAATATTTCAGAGAGAAAATGTTATTCTACGACTTTATTTTTACATATTTTACACTACACTTGCTTAACTTCATGGAAGAATATTTCATTTAGTCAAATAGATACAAAGAGCCACCCTTAGAACTACTAGTAAAGCGATACGGTCATTTTAGATTAAATGCGATGAAAATTTTTGCTGCGCTTCGCGTGAGTTTCATTATTCACAGAAGTGTTTTCTAAGGCTATATTATTGTAGTCAAAGCTGTGCGCTTATTAATTTACCTAAAGTAAGAGATAAAAAAAATTTTATGAATCTTTTTTGGTATAATAGCCTGGTTAATGCGCGAATTTTGGCCCACATACTGCGCAAACGAACTAGTTTTGAAACGATAAAGTTTCAAAAATTATTAAACTAATGTCCTTCTTGAAACTTCTTTGAACTTTCCTATTCAGAAACTTTTCCTTGTCTGGCGTTCCGTTTCCCCGGTCATAAGAGTGAAAAATGGATGCAAGGACAGAAAAGATTATGTTCAAGTAACGTTGAAAGAATGCAATTGTGAGGTCGTAATTATTTCACGCTTTAAATAATGAAAAGATTTTCGACGACACCTGCGCGTCAAAAAGGATCTCTTAATCGTACAGCTTACTGTCGTATATAGTGGGACGCATATGGAATATAATATAAGAGAGGTGGAGAAAATTGAAGACAAAGGAAAGTTCCTTTACGGCCAAAAATTTTCACGAGGAATCAAAATGATGGTAGGCACTGAACTTGGATTCCATTAAAGAGAAAGTTGAAACTATTTACATTTTATTTTTAATATTTCCCGCAATTTGAGTGCCCGGGCGTGTAAAAGTCATCACCGAAAAGTAGGTAAATGGAGACGATAAAGAATAAAAGCGGAGAGTGCAGAAGACAGTACTACGTTATGTGAGGGGGGGGTGGAAGGAATGGAACTATGTGGAGTGTAACTTAATGCACAATGAATTAGTTCATAGTACTAAATGCATAGTGGGAATCTATTTCACTCTCTCAATGAAGAGTGTTTGACTAAATGACACACTGCAGGCAATTTTCCACGTGACAGAAATTCACGAAAAAATAAAAAAAAGTCAGATAAAATATATTTAATAACTAAATAAAAATCTGTGATCTATAATTTATGATAAAGGGTGACAAAAAGAGGATAATTGAAACAAATTACATCTTACCAATAAACTTCGCCTAATATAAATATGCTTTAATGGATACCACGTAACCACGCATAGTTCATTTGTTTTCACAGCCTATGCTCCCAGACATTGCTTTGCTTTTTATTTAGAATTAAATTACAATTTGGCTCTTTAGGCTACGATAACACATAATTTAAATTTTGGTTTAAGGTAATTTCAGAATAATTATCTGATTTCGCAAGTTTAAGGATGAAGAACGTTGAAAAATTATGTTGATGCTATAGTTATTTTAAATATGCATTTATAGCAAGAAGCCACAGTCAGATACCGCCATTTTCAGCCAACGGATGGCCACTGATAATGTAATGAAGGTGAATTACAAAGAAGTCGCATTCTGGAGTTTTCTTAGTCCCTTGGTAGCTCTTACCCCTAAAGCGGAATCTTTTGAGAGAAGACATTAGCAATTCTCTCTCTCTCTATACCGTTTCTTGCCTTGGCCACGTCAAAAAGGAAAACGGAAGGGACGACGCGCGGATTAATTACGGACACGGACCGAATTAACTGAGGGGGTACATCGCTGACTTCTTTTCATTGCGTGTTTCTCTTCTTCGACTTTCTCATCATCGGAGGAGGAATTCAGCGAAGGATGAGATTCTTCCACGCACCAAATATGTTGCTTAGCAGGGTATTGAACCCATACTCAATAAAATAAAGTCAAAATACCACTCTTAAAAAGTTAGAGAAATGACAGGAGGATCTTTGTCAATAAAACATAAAAGTAACATGCAAGCGTGACGAATAATTAAGCATGAAAAGCGGCGTTGACGGCGATGCTAGTTCATTCACAGCTGAATAGTCAAGAGTGCCCATGGCATTTATTATTTGACGTGTTGACGTTATAATTAACAGAAAATGCTTTCCCTTTTCTTCATTTACAGTTTATTAGGAATACGCAATAGATATTTTCGAGCATCTTAACCATAGATTTTCTGGATTTGGAAACGAGGCGTGTAGGTAATAAGTAACGACTATTCTGGGACTGATTTTCGGGCATAGTGTGTCACACAGCGATGTGCTGCTATCATATTTCACCTAACCAGTATGTCCTGGTAGATATACGATAACCAAATGAAACATAAGGTGAATAGGGCAAATTTTGAGTCATAATGAATTCATGAAGACTTTAGTAGAAGGAAAAATAGAGGATATGACACTACGGTGAATACCGAGGGACAAATATACAGGACAAATTATCAGATAGGTTAGAAATAAAACCTACCAAGGGGTAAGAGAGCACTGGATAGGAAAGAATGGAGGGCTTCTGCCAAACAATCTTCGGATTGAAGTAATAATGAATGAATATATTAACATACAAATGGAATACAAAAAAAAGAAGCAATTAAAAAATGGCGCACTTGCTTCTCTGGTGAGAGCATTACCATCTCATACTACGACTCAGGTATCTCATCGTAATAGAGAGGGTTAAATACTACCCCAGCAAGTTCGGAAAAATGAACCAAGTAGTACGACGACCAATCATATCTGGTTTCTCAATACAAATTCACACTAATAATAGCTACATTTTACCAGAGTACAAGATTTAAATAAAATTTTTCCCCACAGAAATCGTATCAATTTTCTTTCTCCTAAAATTTCCACTGAAAAGACAAAAAAAAAAATTACCACTCTCCTGCAGTTAGTTGGCTGACTTTTGACGAAAGCTATGAACAACAATCTGTATTCCACTCATTTTACGGTACACAGATTCATTGAATGAGAATTTAAAAAGGTCATATTTTAAAATGATTATTGAGAGAAATTTATAATTTTTATCAGTTGGAAAACGCTATCGAACTGGTATTCCAAAAAAATAGCATCCATTATGCAACAGTTTTTTTTTCACCACAACGGAACAAATATTGAATAATTAAATACTATAATAAAAATATCCTGGTGTTCAACAAATATGTCGATGTAGTTGGACAACTTATTAAATGAAATCACATTTGTGGTTATGATGAATAATTTAAATTAGAAAAGCCATTCGATAATTTGGTACAAACCATAAAATTCGAATACATGGCCTAATCGCATTCATAACTGGTGCTTTACTCAAAAACTTTTATGCTTACAATAGAAACTGAAGTATATGAATAAAGTATATAATATTTCGTGAGATAAGGAGATCTATTAAATTAACGAAAAGTCAGCGGAGTTCTCCGGAATCAATATTTCAATATGTGACAATTAATTTTGAGTGCAGAAGCAATTCCCAGTGGAATCGTGCAGAGAAAAGGAGATAGGGAGACGCATCGTCTCTCTGCCCTCTGGAGAGTGTCGTTCCCAAAGAGAGTCACAGAGTATCATCAGGTGACGGAGCTCCGAGGGGTCAGGAGAATGAGTGCCCAAGTGAAAGGACGCGAAAGAAAGGGCAGAGCTCTGATGACATCCCGCGGGGAATAGCAGCGAGGAGGATGGCGTCCTCCGGGGGATTCCGAGGGGCCCAGGGACCGTCGGCTGATAGAAGGAAGGAGAAAAAGGCCCCCGGAAAAGTTACCGGCCAGAACCAAAAACCTCAGGGGACTATGCAGGGCGTAGAAACGACAACAACGGTGGGAAAGGCGAGGTTTTCAGAGGATCAAGTCGGGAATTCGAAATCGTATTCCTTTCCGATGAGTTCAGACAATGGTACAAAATTACAACGGAGCACATAGTTCAGTAGTTCATATAAATCTGTAAAATACCCAACAGGTCACAATAGAGGCAAAGTACGATATATAGCGAGAGGGGACCGACGGAGGGCAGAGGATCCCCGAATTATTTCTTCCTCAATGTGAGTCTTTTAAGTGTTTCTTTTTTTTGTGTGTGTGTGTGTGTTCGTATATATATGAATAACCTAAAAAATTCTTTTGCATAAGATCTCGAATACGTTACTCTTATTCCAGAAGTGATCTAACCAGTATTAAATAGCAACACTCTAATTAATTTTTCACTTCAGAACAACATTTATAAATAACCACAATTAGAGTTGTGACATAAACTGCTTTAAACCAGAAGACGGTCTTGACCACTAGTTGATACTAGCTGTCAGATAATACATTTTCATGTGGAATAAGTAAGTCAGTGTTTTGAGTCATGATGAATAGACACCACAGGGCTAAACCTGAAAAAATACCCTTCAACCTAGCTTAACTTTTCCACCGTAAAAATTTTCCGCCATCCGCTAATGAAACTGAGTCGCCTCAATGCCGTTGAACGAAATTTTGAACGGGTTACTATCTTCACGTCATGTCAGACGTTAAATTATACATCGACCTGCCGTTTCTAATGTTAATCCAACCGCTCGGGTAAACCCGAGGAACCTGGTAAAATGATTGCTAATACAAAAAAAATGTTGAGCACAGTCTGCTTGCCATGAATTCTTCACACCCAACTCCGTTTCTGCATTTCTATCAAGCAAGCGTCTCATCACAATTTCATGAAACCTTAGTAGGTATTTAAAATTACATTTTCGACAAGAACAATTAATTCAGGGAAAAATCCCAAATTCCTTGTGAGTTGAAAGAGAGTTGGAGAGTAGCCTCTATAATTCTTAATCCGTCTTGGAACAAAGACTACACCCATTACGAAAATAATGACAAATTACATTTTTCGGAACATTTTCGTTATTATAATGAATAGTTATTTCAGACGAGTCAAAAAATTATTCTTATTAAAAAAAATTAAATTAACGAATTTACTCAAAGGACATGAAATAGAAAAGGACCGAGAAAAAGCTCCATTTAAGTATTTGACTAAGCAATGTACAGAATGGAGGTAGCGTAAACTCATCACTGAAAGTTTAATCACCTGGATAAATATGCTTTTGAAATTAAAGAGGAGCAGTGGAACTTTGAAGTTTTTCGTTCAAGTGCACAATGAATTTCAAGTTACATACGGAGGACGTGAGATTTTGCTTATGAAACATGAAAAAAATATAAAAAAATATTCCATTTGAAAAGAAATAATTTGTTTTATTTTACAAATTATTGTTTCTATGATCCCTTTTCAATTATTTTTCATTAAATAAAAAATAGGGAGTGGATAAAGATTAAACCAGGCCGTTATAATACATTTGGGGCGTTGTAAATGCAATCGAGAACGTTTAAAAAAGTCAACAAAGTTAAAGTGAGTGTGAAAAAATTTTGCGATCAGATTACAACATTTTCACGCTGCTATAAACACTTACGAACCATGTGTATGCGAAAATTCAGCTAGTAAAATTGTTAAAATTTAATGTTTAGACCTCTCTCACAATTATAAAAAAATGCACCAAAATGTTCCCAAGAGGTCATATTTACCGATAGTGGTTCAACATTTAGAAAAATGAGGTCATCACCCGCAGTGCAGCGAGTGGTGATTTTATTCCTCTAAACAAGATTATTCAACTTCAACTTACGTGGGCTGACGCATATCACTATGACCCTCTTTATTTTAAAGTTAACCAGAATACCCCAATGTTCGTAATTACTTAAATTAATAAAATGTATCCTGGATAAATCTCCACTTTCATAGCTTCGACTCAATTCACACCTTAATGCGTTCCTCCATCAATCACACCTAAAATAACAGATGCAAAGGATCAAGAGTAATAGAAAATTATAATTTTAAGAAGGAAAATTTTCAAGCAACACGGTTAAAATTCGGTTGTTGTAGTATGATATTATCAGTTATCATCATCATCATTACTACTTCAATCCGAAGATTGGTTGACTGCAGCCCTCCATCCTTTCCTATCTGGTGCTAGCTCTCTTACTCCTTGATAGGTCTTCCTTCTAACGTCTCTAATAATTTGCCCTATATATTTGTCCCTCAGTCTTCCTCGAGGAGCCCTCCCCTCTATTCTTCCTTCTATTATATTTTTCTCGAACCCATTATGCCTCAGTGTGTTTCCTATCCACCTTATTCTTCTTTTTCTTTTGTATCCCATAATGCCTTGGTTTCCTCCGCTCTTCTGTACATTTCCTCGTTCCTAACTCTGTCCGTCCACTTGACTTTCAGCATTCTCCTCCAACACCATGTCTCGAAGGCTTCTATTC
>WURS02039989.1:0-11300 GCA_011762765.2 Rhinocypha anisoptera
AATCATGAGGGGACTTTTTCCCACTAGTTAACTAACTAATTAGGGAAAACTTTCCGTATCTTTGTCATTAGTCTGTTCCAGTTCCGACACGTCACGTCAGAAAGTACGCCATTCGTGTAGAATAAAGATTTTAAACGAAAGGAAACGTCATTCGAAATAAAAACAATACACAGTCGTCGTAAAAGATTAGTTTTTGTTCTCGATGAAATGAATTGATCATTTATTTTGCATGTTAAAACTATCCATGAATTGGCACTTTACCCTGAAAATTCTTCACCTCGCCTAACGTGAAAATATTTAAAGTGCTCTACCAAAATTAGCTCAAGTTTAAATTTTTAAGAATAAAAATATCTTATCAACGTTGTTGGAACTGGTACATGACGTACTGAGCTTTCTTTACTTGATATAAAAAAAACCGGAATGCCTTAAATATGTAAATATGGACATTTTTTTAGACTTGTCATAAGAAGGATCGGTACCAGAGAAGATACTGGCTGAGTAGCAATTGGTTAATGACGGCGGCGTCGCGTTTACCCCTGTCCTTTAATATTTTTTATCATTTTCAATCTTGCTTCGTTGAAGGCGTTTCCTAATTAGAAAAAAATAATTAATTAACTGGATTAAATTAAATTAAATTAAGCGAGTGGTCTCTAATTAATTTTTGGGAACACGGGTAGAAGTGTGAAATTGCTATTACGTTTGTTAAAAGTTCAAAGTAAATTACAATGGCTCACCGTAGAAATGAAAAAAAAATCATAATGCAAATTCTTTCAGTTTTCCGAGTTTTCATGTCATTTTATTATGTATGTATATGCATGGCCTATGGATCCAAATTGTTATTAGAGGTAGGTTTTCAGTAACTGATCATCGATGCTTGAGGGTTTATTAATTCACAAATATGTTTGTAATCATATGCGGCGCGGGCTTCCTGTTGTATTGTAGGCCTTTTATCGTATAAGCCATGATAATAAACCATGAATTATTTTGTAGGAATATTGTTGGCATGCACACATCCTTTCCCGGCGCACTTGTTTAGAATCCCTGAGTACATTACTGAGCCGGGGGAGTCTGCGATTATTTGGCTAAACAATCGCAATTCGATATTATCCTGTAACCTTTATTGAAAGGACGAAACGAAATTTCGAGGGTTTTAATTGGACAGAAAGAGGAAAATGTGGACTCAAAAAAATGTTCAAAGCTTGGGAGAATAAGGAACACCTTCCGGATTTTTTCTCGTGGGCGTAATAACAGAGTTTGCCTTGTTTGAAGTCCCCCATCCCGTTTCATTCGAAAAAAATTTGAAAACGTTCTTTTTAAAAAGAAAATGTTGGCGAATATATAATTTGATCGCGGAAAATCCTTACGTTAACGGGGGAAGTAAAATGATAACGTAATTGTCGCAAAATGATTATCGAAACAATGTTTTAACACACCACCCACTCCACGGTCGGACACACTAATGACTAGCCTACGCGCACATATTTTGACATCTCAACGGTATTTCTGTTCAAAGACGCATTCAGATAGATCCGGGCTGGCCTAGTGTTCCCAGAATAAGCTTTTGTTTCATCTACCACAGGAAACCCCTGGTTGGCCATAGACCGAATGCTCTTTATTCTTTTATTACTTACGTTTACTTTATTTTCGAGCGTTTTGTTGTCATCTGAAGGCAATTTCACTAGCATTATTCATTTTCCGTGCTGGCTCCATTTTATTCGTATTCATATTCTTTATTGGCGGGATAAATCCTTTAACAAAACAAAGGAGCATGAAACATGAACTCAAACCCATACATTAGAGCATAGGCCTCAAAGACATATTTAAAATTAATATATATATATATGTTCATGAGAAAACTCATTCGAGCACAATATATGGCACAGCCACAGGGGTGGCGACGAAAAACATAGAAAACAAAAATAAATAACACTCACGAGTAACTAGGTCCAATAACTTCAATGGGGCGTCCCATCTTCTTCCAGGCGAAGGTGAAAAGAATCTCGTTACTCGTGCCTGTTATTTATTTTTGTTTTCTATGTTTTTCGTTGCAACCCCTGTGGCTGTGCCATATACACGTACTACACTTACACATGATATATTATACACCACAAAAGTCAGGCATATATTCAATTGTGCAAATTAAATGCAAATGTTCACAAATTATGCCACATACTTCTCGTAACAATTAAATTTAATGGCTGCATTACTTTGGATACAATACATGATACAATGCAAATAAATGGAGACAAAATGCAGTATAAACATATCATGTGATGATAAAATACAAACCAAACATAATTATAATAAACTATGTCCCATCTCAGGAGGATGTGCAGTGTATAAGAGAAAAGTAAAGGATGCATGTGTGTGTATATATTTATTTATTTATTTATCTTGATAAGGGAGTATACAAAAAGACAAAATTAAATAAACTCACTTGTTTTTTAAATTTTCAATGATTGCTAAACCACCTTCTTCAGAAGGAAGAGTGGGTGTAAATAGGTCTCTATTAGGAAAAAAATATATATATATTAATATACTATACTTATAACAAAATAAATACATTATGTGGAACTGCCTAGTCAGATTCTTTAATTTCCCTCTAAACTCTCACAGAGTATTGAAAAAATTCAACCTTGGAGAAAACGCCTATCCCACACTCGGCCCCCCTTGCCTAACTTCTCTTCACGAGTTTCTTAGTGCAAAGGGAAACATTTTCTATTAATCCGTGATTAACCCAGAAACTGGTATTCTTATGGAGAATACTTTTGGTTTACACTTACACTTCCATATTTATCACCAAAAATTTTCCCCGTATATACCGTGTTCATGCGTCCAGATTTTTAAGGGTCGATGTTAGTTTGCATCCCATATTTATTCTCAGCGATAGCAGGACAAATAGCATTGTCTTGAGGCTTTCAATGTCTTCGGGAGTTTGAGTCCTCAGTCTTTATTGCCAATTACTGGTGCGAATCGCGTAATAACCGTAATTTACATTGCCGTAGCAATAAAAGTATGACGTGAAACTGAAGATGCACTTATTTGGTGGAGCTTGGGGCTTTCTGACCTCAAATTACACTTTCGTTATGATAAAAGTATAATATAAAGTTGAGGGTCAAGTTTTTTATGGGAGTACGAGGTCTCCCGACGCATTCATCTCCGGAAAACTGATCTGTGACTACGTTAGTTTGTTCCTACTTGAAACCTACGATCTATTTTATGTCTAGACGTTTCTTTTCGAATGAATCGGAGGACTATAGGATTTTTTATCGTAATATTTTCACCAATTTTTTTTTTTAAGTTCAGCTGCCCTGTTATTCGGTCTCTCACTTATCCAAAGGATATGTATTTCGATTTAATTGGTCTTTGTTCCCGACGGTCTTGTCCCGTGCAGTCATAGTTCTACTCGGTATAATTCTATAATGCGAGGTACGTGGTCGTATCCCATACGGTCGGACTTCAGTGCAGTCAGCCATATCGCCGATCAACCTCTCCGGTTTAATTTCTGTAGTCTCCACGCAAGGGTTAAACTTTCATGACGAACGTGGGTACATCGCACGAAAAAAAAGCCACTTGAGAACACGTCCTTGGCAGACCTCATTCTTCCGCGTTTGTGAGAGGCATCCGGTTTTTTTTTCCTCCAAACAGTGTAACGTTCTGTTTCAAACCGAGGTTTTATTCTAATTAACACACGGCAATAGAATGGAAAACTAAAGCAAAAGTGAAACTTGTAAAGAGGAAAATGGAAACCAAGCGCCCGCAGCTATATAGCGTACAGTTCGGCTATTTATTTTTATGGAACGCCGCAAGTGGACTTCGATGGAACGACATAGGTCCACTTGGTTATCACGTGTGCCCTCTGAATAGTGTGAACTTATTTGTTATTTTTGTCCTTTCTTGAGTGAGTCAATTTTTAAACACGCTTCGGAGCTTAAAACTGTTGTCCGATATTTTCGAGCGACGGAACACACAAATTCGATGAGAGTTGAGGCCGTGACTTTGTGGGATTCCAATGTGAAAGGAAATGAAACACTCTTCGCGTTTCCACAGAAAATGGAACTTTTATTTAAATAAAATTCAATGAGGAGTCCGTTCGCCTGGTGTAATTACATAATTAAACAAATATTGGCCGTTACTTGATATAAATCATGATACTGTATTAAGTAATATAGTATAATAATATGTATGATGTGAAATATGATATTATATGTCGTTTGATATATGACATGATATATGATATGATATATGATATAATATATAGTATATCATATATATTTTATTACTCATAAATAATGTATTAAGTAATATATTTCCGCGGAACAAAAAGAGTAGACACGACCGGTTTAGAACGAATAACCGTCGTCATCTTGTGACCAGATATGTACAAAGATCGAAGTTTCAGGCGTGATGTGGTGGAATTTTAACATTTTGAGTAATTTAGTGCAATTTTTCTGATCAATACAATCCTGATGATGATGTAGTAACATCGAAACCTGGTAGAAATAAACCGATATTTTTGTGGAAAATTGCACTAATTCACTCGACCAGATATATCAAAGTTATCAAAGGAAATATATCAAAGTTACAACCTCTATTTGATTAGAAATGTTATTACAGTCTAGTTTTATAGAGTAGCATCTTCAGGGTAATTATCGTCTGCATGAAACTAGTCCTTGATAAAAGTTCTATTTTCTGTGGAAACGAAATGTGTGCTTTGCTTCCTTTCAGAAACTCATCCGCATTAACTCAACTTACGGTTGAACTCAAGTGTGCATCACACTTTCAACTTCGGTGAGCGTTTAGGATTCGAGTTTTCCATCGGAAACGGTGAGGTCCCGGTTATGTTCGTGTCAATATGACTCCATCCCCGCTCACGTTGGGTGAGGGAGGAAGGTAGACCGTGGGAGAAGTGGCAAATTCCCGCCGGTTTCCCTTTAGTCAGTGCGAGGGAAATATTATATCTGATGCGAGAGTGGTTTCCACTCTGTCTCATCTCCCGCAAACCCCCCTAATGGAGATTTCGTCTCGAAAACAAACATCCCATATTCCCTGTCTTCCCCACTTCCCGGTCGCCTTCACCTCAAGACTTTTGGTCTTCGTGAGAACCGGGATCCTTTGCGAATGATGGGCGCACCGAAGCCCCGGAATAGGAATGCTTTGAGGGCTTGCGTTCAGCATTTCGCTCGAGATGATTGGATCAGCTTCCCATTTTCTCTGAACACCTTCCCCCCCTCTCAGTAATCCGTTGGTGCAGGGTGGAGGGAGCGCTCCGATCACAGAAGCGAGCTCGTTTTCATTTGGTCTGTGGCACGAAACTGAACGTAATCCGTCTGATGTTAAACGTAGGAGATCAAAAGAACACGCCCGGCGACTAATGAAGAAGTCATTTTTCGAGACTGTTCGAAATCGGAAGCTTCTGGAGAGCGAGGAACTTACCAAGGGAGGAAATTGGCCGGCCTCATTCTGGGTCACGGCGTATCTGAAGGTCGTTAATACGAGAGGAAATGTAATAATAATAATAATAATACACCAAGCAATAGCCAAGAACTACAACCTGACGACATACAACATCCCCTGCTACAACTACACTCCACCGAAGATAATGGAAAATGAAAGACGCAAAGTATACTGGGACGTCGCGCTGCATACCGATAAAACAATCGCTTCCAATAGACCGAGTATTACACTTCAACACAAAATACTTAACACCACCTACCTCATAGACAAGGCCATCCCCAAAGACACAAATATACAGCCGAAATGTAAGGAAAAAATTGAAAAATATACACAACTCGCAATAGAACCATAAAAAAATCTGAAAGCAAAAGAAAGTAGAAATACTACCATTTATAATATCGAATACCGGAATCGCCCCAAAATCATTCAGCCAGAACTTAAACCTCCTTGGTCTTAATGAATACGTACACCAAGAGATACAAAAAGCAGTCATCGTTAAAACATGCAGCGTAGTAGGTAAGTTTTTAAGACAAGAAAATGCGCTATAGCATGGCGCCAAGCGTAATAAACTTCATAAAAACTAGGAAAACAATAATAAAAATAGCCCATACTAACAGTCCATTAGCTCAATCCTTTGGTAGGTAATATACCCGGGTGAGCAAACCTCCCAACAAGGCTGAGAAATAAAAGAAAATAATAATAATAATAAACACATTATACTTGGTTCTTAGATGCTAGCAACACTGAATACCTCAACAGTTATTAAATAATAGTAAAAATCACTCATCAAAAACTGGCACATCAAAACAAATTAACAGAGAACTAGAAACCATATTATAAATAAAATTTCGAAACAGTACTGAAAAACGCGTCGTACAAGCTTCACTGTGATATGACGATCCAAACAGACAAAATCATTGACCGCAATAGGCCAGGTATAACCCTAATCAGTTAGCAAAATAGAATGTTATTTAATAGATATTGCAGTACCCATATCCCATAACATCGAAAAAACAATGGCAGGAAAAGGCGCAAAGTATCAAGAATTGTCTTTTTTTTTCAACAGCTCCCACCCACACTCATCGTCGGACTTGCGATTTTATTATTTTTCATCTCTCGCGGTTTCCATTTCCCCTGCTCCCCTTCGATTTTTATAATGCTCATTTTTGCAGCGCCGTTTCCACGTCTGTGTTTACCTTTCCCTTTCCTCCCACGCGGGTCAGGTTGAAACTTTTCAGTCGGCCATTTTTGATTCGATAAATTTCCTCTCAATGGCGCAATTAAGAGCTGGATTTTGCCTGTTCGACGTGTTCAGATTTTCGCAGATTATTCGATAGGTGGGGGTGAAAGGATCCGTTTTTTTTTTGATATCGTATTGATTCCTTGGGCTCTTTTCGTGTTGCCATTTCGGGTTATTTGCGATCGACACCCCTCGCTTTGAATCGATTCTTAGATTAAACATTTTCATTCCTCATCTCGACGTTCTGTAGATTTCAAGTCTACTGCAATACGGTTGTTGAAGGGAGCACGTCCGCAATTTTTTTTCGTGTGAATCTCCGTAAATTGTCGATTTTTGCTCATTAATTTCTGGCCGTGTACTGACGCAGTAAAAGTTAATTTTTCCCATTAAAAACAACGGATGGTTGCAAAATTAACCGACTTGCGTCAATATCCCGTTGTGCATACTTTTAGATGAGACATTCATGGTTTTTTCAAAGGGCGACTCTAAATACAGCCGTCACGACCTCTTTGACTGCACCACCTCACGCCTCCCTATAACCAAACGCTCCTTCATCTTTCTACTCACGTCATCTTACACTGACTTACTTAAAAGTCGCCCTGACATGGATCCCTTCTGTGCACCCCACCACTGGCGTGTATTTTCATCCTTATAATGTTCTATTTACCTCATTCCTTCACCACCTCTTTCTTCAACTTTACTTAAGATTCATTTATATATAAAATTCACATATCCAGTTGAGAGGTGGTGGAAGGAATCCATAGAGAATGATACCGAGAATAAAAACAGCACTTTTCCACAGAAAAATAAAACTTCAATGTACAACGTACGTTTCAGCTCACTGACGTTTCATCTTCAGCTCATCTACCTCTTTCGCTTCATCTACCTGAAGATGGCTCACTGAGCTGAAACGTACGTGGTACATTAAACTTTTACATTTCTGTGGAAAAGTGCTGTTTTTATTCTCAGTATGAATCTCTTTCACCACATCACGCCTGATTCGGTGAATATTAATCCATACAGAAGAATGAAAAAGCACATTTGTTGTGGACAAGTGTTTCTTCGATATTCTGTATTCGTTTCTATTGTTATATTTATGCTTTGTTTGTACCCTTGTTATGCATCCAATGTCATTGGCCTTGTGCTGTTGTTGGACTAAATAAATAATCATCGCCTACTGCGAGCTCTTTCTCGAACTTCATCTCAAGCGCTTCATTTTACAAGAGGTCCAAAATTACATCGTTGCTCTAGTACTCGGGTACATGTTTGATTCTCGACACTTTTCTTTCTCTTAGTTTCATTTTAATGTATTTGTTTGGCGTTCGTTCGTATGAGTCATTCAATTTCCATCTACATAATCAATTTTTATTTTTCTCCAGTGTATCTCTCCCTAGGGTAGGACCGTCAGATGTAACGAATTTATATTAAACTGTCGTTGGAGCACATCGAGCTAATTTATCGTCTGGTTCTATTTCACGGCTATTCCAACGCCCGTGTTAAAACTAATTCCACTCGCAACTCATGGGATCTTGAGCACGGACAGCGCTGACATGTAAGCTTTCATGTTGACGGTCTCTGACAAATTTTATTTTATCTATTTTTTTAGGTTATTTTGGACTGTGGAACTGTAACTTCTGTGTCTGTTACCCAATATATCTTCTCAATTTTCCCGTCATGAATAACTCGAGAAACGTACCCCTGGAATTGACTCACAGACACCGATAAGATAGTTTTGATATGTCGCTCGTGACAACCGCCGCAAACATTGATTTTTAACATCGCAGGAAAACAGGCGAAATTCGGTCGAAAGATAGGGAAGAGAAGTCATTTCATGGATTCAGGGAAGTGAGTTCCATAAGCCTTCAAATCATCTAGATGCCACTGCCGATGCCGTACAAATGCCCTCCTTTCGTTAGAGTTAAATTGCTTAATTGAAGGCCATTTGGACTCACTCATTTGGACGTAAAATTCGCTCCGTGTTAAGAGTGTAATATTTTTTCATGTCGACAAGAATTCCTCAAAACTCGCACGGTGTTCCCATATCGTCAATAAATATGAAGTTTTTATCGCAAAGATATTTTCATGGCGAAAGGAATACATTGCACGTGTGAAAGCTACACGACGTGATTGCGGGTAAGTCGTCTCATTAAATGCGTTCCGGGTGCGATCACTCTTGTAGAAAGTTGCCATACTTATACAGTGGTGTCTTGGTTAACGACGGCCTTGGTTAACGACGTACTTGGTTAACGACGAGTTCCTGTGAGCAGAAAATGTCTTGGGTAACAACGCAGGCTTTGGCTCACGACGCCTCTTCGATTGGAAGCGGATTTCAATGAAACAAGAACCCCCCCCGATCAGGAAAATGCCCGATTAAAGGTATAGGCGGCCAATAGTTTGTAGAAAATCGCATTTAAACTTTGTAAGATATTCACACCTACAAAGCTGCAAACATCTCCTGTTTTCCCGACTCAGACAAATTTCCTGTTTCCTCCTAATGATGGAATTTTATAAATATATATCGCTGGGGGATAGTAATTTTATATTTTACTTATTTACATACAGGCTGGTATCGTTTTGGTCTAAATATAGTGCGTTATTTTTTTCATCAATATCCAAATTTGACAATCATATCTGATATGCATTACGGTAGTGGGGAGGAGCCGGAAAGAATTAATTGGTTAACATTAGTTACTTGCGGGAAATCGCTCCTTGGATTACGAAGGTTTTAGTTAACGACGATGATCCCAGAACGGTTTACCGTCGTTAACCAAGGTAGCACTGTATTAATTTCTTTCTTTGGTTTCACACTTTATTTTGTATGTTCAATATATTTTTTCCACGTAACTTCGTGTTTTTCAAACCAATATATTGGGTTTGAAAGATCAAGAGATGTGACCGTGATCTTTTACGTTGCATGCGATGGGTTAGTAATTACAGGCTTGGATTAAACCTCACTGAGAGACAGTGAGTGAGACACAAAGAGTCCCGGGAGTTCGATTAAGACATCCCCGGTTGATAGTACCGAGGCCTGCGGGCTGGAATGCCATCGGAACTTATCGCCGCAGGGCATACACAATGCCTTCCTTCCACCTTGCAGTAACGGGCTTCCGCAGGCAGTGGACCATCCATCACATATATCATTCCACAATCGGATCTTCAGCTGTGGCACTCTCAAGGCCATGAAAGGTGGAAATGTTCCCCCGTACCCTAAAAGTAAAAGGCTTCCCTACACGTATATAGCAGCAGATATAAGAATCGATTCAAAAAGCTTCGGGCCGTTTCCCAATGGATCGCTTTTTCTGACGTGAAGACGGGCGATTTTGACGCCACTGCCAATTTAGTATCACACGCGGTATTCTATCGCTCATCCGTCATGGCCCACTCTTTGGAAGCTGGCGTCCGCCTGCCAACGAGAGTCGTTTGTCGCGAGTCCGTGCAGCCGGTCGGTTTGTGCATCAGTGGCCGAGAAAATAAACACGCCCCCCTCCCTCTCAGGAACACCCCGTCCCCCCTTTGGGGGGAATCGAACGCCTGCATTGTCCACTTTCCCGCCGGGTTGTTATCGCCTCCTGGCAGACAACCACCTCTCACGTCACCCCCGCACGAGCGCTTAAGGCTTCTGGTGGACCTGCTCAACTCTCTTCAGGCGGTTAGCTCGGCGTCGTAATAACAAATCAATTCCGGGGAAATGGAGGGGGGGTGGGGGGGGGGGAGGACCGGTGTGCAGCGCGCACCCCGAGTCGTTCTCTCCCTCTCTCTCTCTCACTCGCGCCCACACCGGGCGGGCCAAGTGCATCAGCGATCGCCCTCCCTCGGTAGTTTTAATCTCGGGGCTGACGCACGCCCGATTAGGGAGTGGGAGGTGGAGAGGAGGACAATGAGGACACACGGAAATTCCGATAAGATTAGCGTATCGTCCAAAACCCCCACTCTCCTCTCCCCCCCCCCTTCGCCCTCACGCACAGCTGGTTCATCCTTCCGAGGAAGCGCCCCAGTCGCCCGGACGACGTCGTCTTCCCGAGCGCGGCGTGTAACGACTTGCAGCGACAAAACGCAGACACCTTCCGACACGGCTCCCGTCGTCCCCCCTTCTCCCGAGGAACACGGTGAGTGAGCGAGTGACATACCGATGCGGGTAATAATGAGAGGGCGTCGTAAACTCTCCCTCCTCCGCTCGGCACCACGTCTTTTTTACGTCTCTCGATCTTCGTCTCGTTTTGCTCCTTTCCCACGCGGACGCATCGCCTTCACCTACCCTCACACCCCCTGCCCACCTCCGGCTCTCCGCATCGAGAATCGGAAATCATAATCCGTAGGCGGTCTCCCTCGGCGGTGGCCGGAGGAAGTCCGTGTTCTTGAGGGGGTGCGTCTTGCAATCCATCCTCCTCCTTCCCCACCCTCCCGCTCCGCGAGTGCGCATCACTCTCCCTCTCTCTTTCTCTCTCCCGGCCGCGAAGGGGCGACCCCACGGCGCGACCCCTTTGACCCCTTCACCGGCGTTGCATGTCCTTCCGTTTATTCTCTCCCACAGTATAAACGCGCCCGTGTGCTTTTTGCTAAAGCGGTGCGGTGGCGGTGGATTCGAGCGCGCGCGCGCGACTCC
>WURS02040000.1:0-11299 GCA_011762765.2 Rhinocypha anisoptera
TCGATTATTAATGAAATAAAATCGCGCTCCGCTGGAATTGCATAAATGATGAAGCCTTAAGCGACCATGGAAACCTTTGAATTTCCGTTTCAAATGACGAATTCACGACGGGCTACCGTGAATAATGAATCTCTCGAAGTATGGACTACTTTCGGAAAGCAAACGCAACATAAATTTTTTTTTGCGCTAGTGCGGTCAAAGAGATCACCGGTTGACAATCTAAATGATTCCGTTTACCTGCTTACCCTCCGTTCAATTATTCGAGTCAAATCATTATACTGAAGATTACCTACACTTTATTGTTCCTTTTCGACCTCTGCCACCTTGTGCCACCCTACTCCGCAGACTTTAAAGTCAGCAGAGTAGCACTTCGGACGATCCCCCGATTCTATTACCTTATAAACATTTCCTTTATTCGCTTTTTATTTGCCCTCGGCCGCTATTTCGGTAAAGTTGTGTTTATTTATTTTCTAACTAGTCATATGTTATTTCTTTTCTCTCTCGTTGCACTCTAAAATAGTGGAGTGCAACATGAACAGTTTTTTTAAATGAGCTTTTTGCTCTTCTTTCAAATTTATTTTTTCCGAGTCGTCGGTCCGAATGATTCATTCCAGCAATGTGAAACTGGATTTTGGAGAAAATCAGGAATGTTGTCAAAAATATGGTGAATAAGTGAATTTTACGTTGGGGTGTAGCTGACGTACGCCGTGAAAAATTATAACGGTATAAGCGTCTAGCATTCTTCCGGTGACCTTTTTTTTTAATGACCTGATGATTAATATTAAAGACCGAAAGTGCTTTTCGTTGTTTCTCTTGTTATTTATTCCTTCCACTAATTGCTCTTCTCTCTCTTCGTCTCTTTCAGGTGAGTAGCTGGTACTCCGATTTTCTCGGGGAGCGATCTGTTGTCCTGTCCTTGCATGAATTCTAACGGCGTGAGTGCATTCCCAAGTTCCTCAGCGATGGCGTACAAAATATGGCTCCCAGGGCCGTAAGGCAGAAAGGTATCGTTGAAAAATCAATAGGATTCCGGCCTCCGTTAATGTGTGGGAAGGGATCCCTTATTTCGATTTCGTATTAATTCCGCCCTGTTTCCTCCAATGGCCTTTGTGTGAAACTTATTAAAAGTCCTCTGTGCAGAGACATATATTTGCAGGAGTCTGTTTTTAAATTATCCAGCGTATTTAAAAAAATAAGACTTGTGTTTCAACTCATAATGCAACCGTACTTTCTCAGTCCCACAGGACAACAGATTATCTGTTCTACATGTTTAGAATACTGGAAATTAGTCGCCGTAATGGTCCATGTTCATTTTTCAGTGTAAAACATTAGTATTATGAAGTATTTTAAATACGCTATATTTCCTTGTATCACTTTCTTATATCCTTATTAGTAATTATCGTCACCAGGGTGGAGGCCCCCATAATTATCTTGACTACGAAAAAATCTGTTCACGTTTTAACTGTGAAGCTGTTTCTGACTGTCGAAGGTGTAACCTTTAACTAAAATTTCATTTAACCACTTATATGAGTTTTATATTTTTTATGGACGTCACACTACTGTTGTTTTTCTGGCTGTGCGCCTGCGCTATTCATTCTCGTTCCTTCTTCAGTATTATCCAATTCCCTGTATCTCTTTAAATTTTCCATTTCAAAAGTTATTCTTTTCCGACCTATTTTACTTTGTTGATGTATGATATGTAACCTCGACCTGGTAATTTTAATTTTAGTATTTTATATCTTCTCTCCGGTTATAAGAATTCGTGTTCTCTGCTCAACATTCTCCACCTAGAGATATAATTAAGGGGCTCTCTCCGGAGTATTTCGTGTGTAGGAAAGCCTTTGGAAAGTCTATGGATGAATAGACTCCTCTATCGAATAGGATATTGTGTTGAATTTTGCATCCCAGCCGATACGGTAATTTAAAACTGTCTTTCACAGATAAACGTTGGGATTGGAAATATATCGTTGGGTGTCCATCATAGATACCTTCGCATACATTTTTTTTCCTCATTATGTGGGTTCGGTTTAAGGAACTAGATTTCATGGACTTAATTTTCATTGCATATGTAGTAAAACTGAAAGAGTTTAAATGAAGGCGATTGATATTGATTCCTGATAAATTTTGAGAAACAGAAGAAAAACACTGCAATTTCACATAAGAAAATTGTTTATTCTTACGACCCGGGTCTTATTCTTATGACCCGGGGAATTAATTATTTTGTCTTGTGAAATTGTAGTGTTTTTCTTCTGTTCCTCAAGATGAAAAAATTTCACGTAGTTAAGCCGGAAACCATCTCTCCTACTTAATTTATAATTATGAATTTTTTAAATCATTTGACGCATTAGAGATGTCATTTTTATTTAGGTTTATAATGTTTTCACGTTACTTGGGTTACAGGTGGTCCTTTAGTGCTTAACGTATCTCGTATTTGGTCTTTCTTTATAGCTCCATCGGGTCATTTATCCTTTCATGTCTCTCGTAAACAATCACCTCAAAATTCATCTGAAAATCATATCCATACTATTTATGTCCAGAGTTTCCATGGAAAACGTCTTTCCTTTTTCCGTTATTCATATCACATTCTCACTTTCCGCCAATTTGACGACCTTCATCTTTTTCCCGTTGATATTTACTTTTCTCTGCTGGCTCAGTCGTGCTTGCATCTCATTCCCAGAGAAATTCACTTCAGATATCTTTACGAAGCGCTTTCGTACTAAGAGGGTTGTACGTTCTCTGTGACTAGAACATTTAAATGGATGTCTTCTTGGAATACGTTATCCTTTAAATACTATTTTATTTTTTCCTTTCCATCGCAAGTGATCATGTTTCACGAATACCAAAATATTTCTATTTAATTTTGCTTTCTTGACAAAAAAAGGAATTTTCTTTGTGATAGTTATTAGAAGCTGTCCGTAAGATCAAGTTGCGTTAACCTTAGTGTTTACGTATGAATATAAGAGGAACACAGAGCAAACCAAAGAACTCGAAATCACAGCTTCAAACATGGAAGACATCTGTATCATATATTTTAAATTCTCACTGCAGTGAAATATGATCATATATATTGCTACGATACCCAGTCATATTCTAAATTTAGAATGTCTCTTGATTTTGTGTAATTCTCTTTTTCTGTGATTTCATTTGTCCACTCTGTAGTGTATCAAGTGAATATTTCCTTTTGAGAAGTAGATATTGTACTCGAAACAGAGCTTTCAACTTCAAACTGAGAAGCAGCAATTGTAAAAATGCTTATCTGGGACCAATGAATATTTTAGACTCTTTATATATCCAAGCAGACACTTGCATTTGTATTATTTCGAATGCACGGGCCGAACTTGTTTTCTTATGCTCTTTTGGTGAGACCCGGCCAACTTTAGATCCCATGTCAAGCTCACCTTATATTCCTCTTGGGAAACCAACTTTATTACAGATAATTTACATATATGTCGCACTCTAAAAAAATACGGCTTTTATTATCGTGAGTTTCTTGTGGCAAGTACAGATAAAAAATCTTTAAAAAAATAAGCTTGGTAGACGTGAAAAAAAATAGCCACCAAATTTTGCTGATAAAATTGTACACCAGCATTTTATGTAGATTAACGTTGAGTAGCATAATTGTCAAAACGATGGAAAAATGTTGTTTTTTCTTACTCTGAACATACATATAACTTTTGGTGTCTCAAAAGGAAGCGAAATTTTTTTTTCGCCGAGGCCAATTTTTCATAGTTTGGACAACTGCTCCCATCGAAATGCATCTTAACTAAATATCCCTACGTTGAATCGGAAGATTAATTTTTATACAGAGGCGCGCTCCAAATTAAAAATGTGTATAAAATTTTGAGAATGAACTCATTCAATATTTATGGAAAATTGCCTCATAAAATATAAAAAATATAAAAAAACATCATAAAATAATGGCATACTCAAGGATACCTAAACAAAGGGACACCAAAATCCTTATTTTACTAATGCCACTAATAATAACAGTGTCCATATTATGATGATTTTTCTCTCCGTCTAATTTAAAAATTGATTGAGAATAGGTTAAGTGAAACATTTGAGCTCTGGGGCGTCATTTTATTTATAATCTGTAACAGTCGAATGATGTTAAGGATGTTTAATCTTGGAGATGCCATCTTTCATCTCAGATGTACCGAGTTTGGAACACGTAGGAACACTATGTCATAGAAAAGACTCCAGCCCTCCAAAAAAGTATGCCTAAGAGCAAAGTAAAAATACACCATCCGTATCACGAGGGCTTAAGGATGTATTGACTGTTAATGGCAAATCGAGGAAACTTTGATTGGATCTTCTACTTATTATAAGTAACTAACCTTCCAAATTTCAAAACGATTCAGATCTTTCGAAAGATATCGAAGTTTGAAATTAACATGCACTCTAATGGGAACTGGCTGATTTGCTGTGATTCTACAAATTTAAGGGAAAATTATACATATAAATAAAAATGAGACACCATTGAAACATTTAAGGATAATAAATAATTATGTTATAATTTGATATCACCAATAAAACAATCAATCAGAGAATAGTACACGAAATATATATAATAAATTGCAGCTACTTCACGCTTTTTTTCAATTGTAAGGCATAAACGTGGCAACGTCGCACACATTTCGACTCTGTGATATCCTTTGTTGATACACATTCTCAGTCCTAAAGTAATGCTTGTCACTTGACATTTCTTTTCAATTAATAATAAGTACAATATATTTTATTGCTCATAGCTAAAACGACAAATTTTTATTTCCATTCGAAAAAAGTTAGCGTCCACCTTCATAGTGCAGTGCTGACAATGTATGGGTATATGCGACGTTGCCAGAAGGAATGGCATAAGAAATCAATTTGTTTTTTTTCATTGTGATCATAAAATAAGTAATTTTAACAATAAAACTGTATCCTATAAAGATATTAGTTAGTTTAAAGAAATATCACAATAAAACAAATTAAAAGTTTAGCTGTACAATTTTCGATATTTCAAGTCCATAAGTTGGTCACAAAAGTCAAAAGAGGGTCTATTGAGCTTAAAATTGGTGTAAATATCGAATCCATCTGCCTGAAAAATACATAAAGTACCAATAACAACTAACTAAAATCAATTTGATTCAGATTGTCTTCGTTAATATAGCAAAAAGCCCGATTATCGCTTGGTGTCGAATCAGTAACTTTTGACTAGGGTTGTATAGCCTTAAGAGTGCAGATGCAGCTTCCTGGAATTCCTGGAACATGGGAAACCAGCTGTATGCTGAGGTGTGAAATGTCACGAGTTGGATGATGGCGTGTGGTCATGAAAGGAACGACAACTCTCTCATATCCGTGGGACTCGCGTCGGGAATTATTAGTTCCTTTCCCGTCTTTCCCTTTGTATCTCTCAGCAGTAGACTTATTTGTTCCCTTATTTGCGCTGATTAATGAGGAAGAGAGCCTCTTCGTGCTCTCGGTGTGCACGAAGGAATGAATCCTCTCTCGCCTTTGGTGGGACGGTTCCTCCTTTATCCCTGGTGCAATTATAAGTGGTTTTGTCGAGGATATAGCCATTTCATTCCGTTTGTTCGCAAAGCCTCGAGGGTACTGCGAGCGTATCGCACGCTTAAGGAGTGTTCTCGAGCAATAGAAGATTTTGAATTATGAATTCTCCGTCAAAGCAAACACTGGCGACGCGACATGATGTAGCGCGTATCCGCTTAAGGAATCCGTATGCATTCATCCTTTGTGAGGATTTCCCGCAGTGTTTTCCCGCCTCGTCTCCGGAGCGAGAAGTTTTAATGGAAAAATTCCCCGAGTTCTTTAATTAGCTGGCCTGTCTTACTTCGCATAAATAAAATAGAGATGATGTGCTGGCGATAAAATTCAAATTAATAGCTCAAACGCCACCAAGAGGAAGCGTGCGTCAGCACAAGGTGAATTTTTTTTACTCGGGAGTTAAGAAAGACGAAATTAATTGGAATGTAGCAAGTGAGACAGCTAAAAGTATAAGAGTGTTGCTCATTAGATAGGTGAAGTTTTCCAATTATCACTTTGTTGAAATGTGATCCCCCTCTATTTTTATGCGAGTCATTATGTATTCAAAATACAAACTGCAGAGTTTTAAACAGTCACAGTTCTCCTTCTGAATATAGTTATTTATTTATAGTGAATTCAATAGTTATTTCTGTGCATGAAAACGTTGTCTTTTATTAATATGTTCATGAGATTGTGTTTAATAGGTAGAGAAAAAAGTTTTCATATCCAGTCATGTGTAACTTGCAACCATACCTTAAAAATCTATAGGTATCGTATGACAGTACTATCTCAAAGACGTCAAGTGACAGTCACTAAATCTATTATTATTTTTTTAGTTTTAGAGGTTATGGTTTTTTGAGTAGATTATAATGAATTGGAGATGGGTATTATCTTTTTACTGTAGAATATCTCTATGCTCGAAATGTTAGGAATAAAAAAACAATTACCTTTATTAATATTTCGATGAAGACATTTCTATATAATAAAGTATTTATAAAATGCAACTTCTTGATAATTAATATAGTGTTGTTATAGTAGTTTATACTGTATAAGATAATTGCTATAGTGGTGTCTCAGAATAATAGCAATTTCCTCAACTTTAAAAACTCATATAAATAGAAATTCAATTTCCGTATCGATCCAGTCAATATTCTTGGGATACACATATAAGTTAAAACACTTAATCCTGACGTGGAGTTAGGTTGCTATATTTAAAACATGATTTGGGAAAAAGCAAGCAAACGGGAAACAAAACAAATGGGAAAAAGGTATGCTACGGCAAATAAATTGATTATTAGTATTTTATAAACAAACCTACTAAATCATGAAAAATACGGCGGAGTACTTGTAATTCCTGTTACTAACTAACTTTATTGACTGGGTGCTACAGTAAACTAATCAAAAAGTAATATTCTAAAATTATTCGTAAAAAATTCCAATTGTTGGCTTATATTATATTAGGCTTTACCAAAACCAAAGTACGTTAACCACAGTAAATGGACGTGAGAAATTAGAAAAGATTAGAAAAGGAGTAAGACAAGTATGTCAGATTTCACCAAATCTCTTTAACCTATATATTGAAGAGACCATAGAGGCAATGTAGGAAGAGACTAATGAAATAAAAATAAATGCAGGACAAATACTCTGCATTAGATTTGCAGATGTTATTGTGATCCTGACAGAATCAGCTAAAGAATCAGCAGTTTTGAATAGAATAATAAAAATCCTGTCCACAGCTTTGGCAAAAAGGAAATTGAAAATAAATAAGAAGAAAACTAAAACTATGGTAGTTTCTAGGAACAGGACTGAACCCGTTGTAAATTTAATGACAGCGGATTCAAGAATAAGTCAATTAGAAGAGTTCTGTTACATTGGGAGCGTAATTGCAAGAGATATAACAGATGCTCCTACACAGGGAAAAGAAGGATAGCCTTGGCGAAGAAAACATGTGAAAGTAAAAAGTAATTTTTAGAAAATCGTATGAAAATCAGAATTAGAAAATCTTTCGCAAAAGCATTTATTTAGAGTACTTTGTTATGTGGATGTTAAACGTGGACTTTGGGAAAGATGGAAAAGTCTTCGTTGGAAGCAATGGAAATGTGGATTTGGAGAAGGGTGACAAGAACAAGATGGATGTAGATCCAGAAAGTAATTTAGAAGTTTTGAAGGAAATTACAGAGGGGAGAAAATTTTATGAAAGAGAAGGAGAAAATTAAATTTGTTGGAAATTTTCTGCTGTAAAACAACCTCCTAGAAAATATAACGGAGGAAAAAGTGTTAGGAAAAAAGGAAGAGGATGGACAAGAAAGAAATTCCTTGGATGACATAAAAAGTACTATGGGAGTAACAACATATAAGGATTTGAAAATAACTGCAATGGGCTGTAGCAGTAGCAATGAACAGCAATAGACATATGGTTGCAACGACAAGTCTTTGCTTTTAGAAGACGATTATGATGAGTGATACTTTATCGAGTTAAATCGTGAAACTCCGTTCAGTAAGATAAATTGATTAATCTTTATTTATTTGAGCTCTTTCACTCAAAGCATCACCTGAAAATTTAAAATCCTCTTCAAGTTATTCTTTGAGTAAAAGAGCCAAAATGTATAAATATGAATAAAATGGTCTTTCTCGACGGTTTTCACGGTTATACTTGATAAAATATAATTATGCAACTGAATAAAACGTCACTTGTAATGAATTTTGAATTCGTCACTAAAATATGTGTATTTGGTCGTTTCAATTAATGTTTCCCAGTTCCCTTATTGAGAGAAAGTGTAAATGATCTAAGATTGGGTATCTTCGTAGCGTACTCCTGAAAATAAGGTTATACGGATTGTGGAGGATGGGTATAATTTTTGTTTAAGCCTAATAAAACAGAAAACCTGACTCTTTCGCTTCTACTCGCTCGAGAGCCCCACGCAAGTGTGAAATTTCGAAAACTGTAGTGGCTCTCATATGTAAATACACATTTATATATGTATTTATATGTAAATGAGTTCTTATTTTCGTATATTATAGACTCTGTGCAATTGACTGAAATCAAATGCGCATCGTTCTTGATTCATTTGATGCGATTAGGGTCGTAGCAAGAGAGGAGATTGAGTGATTGCTTAGGGAGGCGTGTTAGCCGATTCGTGTTAAGGGCGCAGTAATTGCGTCCGCAGTAAGCCCCGGCTGTCACAGCAACGGGGACCTCGTGGGAGTGGAATAGGAACCATTAGCGGGAGAGGCGGGGCATCTGATGCAGTGGGCTCTTTGACACGCCCACACGGAACGAACGATTGTGGAGCTGGACTGGATTCTACGACTTGAAAACAGGCAAAGTGGTCTGATCTGCAAGAATTACGTTTGAGAAGGAGATACTGGACGTAATGTATTGCCTTTTTATAGTATTCCTCCAGCCAACATAAAAGTCTTGTTATGTTAATGTGAAATGAAAGAGAGGGGATGAAGTCTACAAATTTGCAAAATAAAATAGACTTCATATATACAACATTCAAAAGTATATCGATTTTCAAATAAGAGTTTAAAATACTGCATTTGATTTTCCTTTTTGGTCTATCTGTAAAGGTAATGTTACAATTCCTTGATGTGTCATCCCTGATTTACCAATACCCCAAATTTCGAAATAAAATTATTTTGTATATTCCTTGGCAAGCATTTGGATCTTTTTTCGATCATTACAAAATGTTTAAAAGACTGTGTTGAGCAAGGTACCCAGAAATTCATCCTTATCAAATTTCCTAAATCATGAAATTTTGTACTAGGTATACCCTTATGTACTCACCTCTTGTTTCAAGCGAGGTGTCCGTTAAATTTCCACGGGAATCATTTTTAATTTATCCTCTACGTCTGCATTAGGAAATAGTAGTCTATCTTACCTGATTTAGAAAAAAATACCACTTGATTCATAATTTTGCCTAACAGATCATTACGGCACCATCGAGGTTTTTTACGTGTGGTTCCTGATGATGGAAACATCGAAATTTAAAGCTCTCGGTGGCCAATAGTAAATGTAGTTGCTAAACCTATCGCTTCATTTATGATGAAGTGTAAACCTATCGCGTCATTTATGAAGAAGTTCTTAGTTTCTCAAATCCAAACCTTCAATTCTTTATTTATTTCAACCCCTTCGTGCCTTTATTTTTTAATTATAAACCCGAGCTGGGAGATTTTTTAAAACTAATATACTTTCATCGGAAACCGCAAGGGGCATAGGTAAAGGAACTGGCTCCCTTAACGTCATGTGTTAATTTTTACACACTCCGCTGCGCGCCCTTGAGCTTAGTACTAGGTAGGATATACCCTCACCCAACGAAACCAGTCTTATGGATGGTTTCGTAGCCCCAAGACCATAGATTTTACCCCTTTCTTTCCATTTAGTTCGGTATTATAAATCCTTTACAAATCGAAATATTTTTGGGATTGGTTCGGGTGTAAAGTGGGCTTTTATATCGAAATACCCGTATTTACGTAAATTACATACGACATTTACATTTGTAAAATGGCTTTTTTTACGCTGAATTACTGTAATAGGTCCGTCATTATTTGATGGATTATTCTACTCTTATTTATCTCTTCTTCCCTCTATTTCCTAAACCCTAGGGTGAATTCTGTCGGTATATTATACAACCCCACCTATTTGTTCACCTTCATATCGTGTACTACCTGGACTATCCCACTCCCTATCACATGGACCTAATCTACCTTCACTTAGTTGATATATAAATCTTAATTATACCTATATTCGATATTTTCAGGTAAAACTCTGTGAAAATCTATTTCTGAGAAATTAGATAACGTACTGCGTATTTTTCCACTAAAATTTTTATTTAGGCACAAATAATTTCGACATTACGTCATCTTCAGGTACCTTACATTATCTTCAGGCTCTGTTCAGGTACCTGGAGATGACGCCGTAGCGTCGAAACTAGTTGTGCCGAAATAAAAATCTTATTGAATAAATACGTAGTTCGTAATCTAATTTCTTATTAATTATATCTCTTATAAATATCTTCCCTCCTAAATCTAATCAAGTTCAACTTACCGCATAATCTCCCTGTCGTTATACTACATACTCATCTCTCCTGATTTTCTTCCGGTTCTATTAATGTCTTCCCAATTTATCTATTATAGCAGGAATCTTACTTTATTTTCTATTTCCTGATGATTCTTGAACTATCCCATAGAAAAAACCCACATCTCCCTGCGTCTGTTAATTTCCCGTGCACTGTCACTGCCATTTTCACCATGCCTCCTTTACCCTATTAATCTCTCGCCTAAGTTTATTATTTGTCTCTCGGTATTTCCTCGTTCTATTCTCCTTACTGACATTCTTCTACTTCCTTTCTTTATAATTATCTTCTTCGTAACCCATGGGTTATTAATTATCTTCTAAGTAAATCTTCCCAGTACATTAGAGCAGCCCTTTGAGAACATTATCCCGTATTTAAGAACTCCCCACCTTTTTTTCCTGCCCTGCTTTGATTTTAATATCAGGAATAGTAATTGGCCTTGTAAATGAGGGCTGACCCTAGTTTAGAAATCTATCTACTATTTCTGATATCTTTTCCTCTTTTTTCCAGTCGAAGCTTCTTCACTGTATTTCTGTAGCATCATGTCCTTAGTATTTCAATTAACACTTTATTATGACTAGAATGTGGTCAGAGTCCGCATCACTCCCTGAAATCTGTTGCAAATTACTGCACTGTTCCTATATATATATATATAATATATACTAATATATATATATATAAGCCTATAACTTGCGGGT
>WURS02040021.1:0-11298 GCA_011762765.2 Rhinocypha anisoptera
GGGGGTGGGAGAGGGGGGGGTAGGGGCGAGAGGGTTGGGGCTTGGACGCTGGGACGCGTTGGCTGAGAATGATAGGAACTCTCTTGCGGTGGCAATGCGCGTCCTCTTGCTCGCCTGTAAAAATGTGATCAAGAAAAACACGGTTGTGGACAATATTCGAGTTTTTTTTTGTCTCCCATCTCAAACATTTGTGCATATCCTTTCTACTCTTAGTGAGGAGGGTGATATTTGATGGTCTTCTTCGGATTCGTCGAGGTGATCGTCGTTGGGAAATATTTCATTTCCAGCTGTGTAAGTAACAAGGTCTAAATGTGTGCACGTTCAAAACGTATGTCAAATTTTCCGGAGATTCTTGTCCGTGCCACGTGACTCCTCAGTTACCTACTGATGTTCTAGGATTGAAGATTTGGAATTCGTCACAAGGTAGAAGTTCATGTTTTTGTGACAAGGAGAACGCATGGTGGAATTCAGTTATATTACCTCAAAGGTTAATGTGAAAAATGAGTCATAAATCTATCAGAAGCACTTTTTCTAAGAAGTGAATTATGTTTACATAGTAAATTACCGTTGTCTTAAACCTTGTTAGTTTACTTACTAAGGTCTATATATATACGTATATGGTATGTATGTAGTTGCACTTAGAATGTCAAGGTGGCGACAGAGCGCAATTCACTTACACAAACATAGATACTTAGAAAGACTCAAACAAATAGGACACTCACAAGATTAGATCGTACGTTACGACAGGAGTACCTGCCGAAACGCCTCTTTCTAAGTATCTATGTTTGTGTTAAGTATATATATATATATATGTAACTGGAACGTTGAATGAATCACACATGTGAATACAGCACTACTTAAACAATCACCCAAAAAAAAAACTACTTCCTACGATAAATTGCGACCAGTGAAAATTCGGAAACAAATCCTTTCTTTTTTGTAACTTTTTATGTAGTGCTATAATCCTATATATGTATAATTTAAAAAAGGCACATATCGTATTATTAAATATAGAGCAGTCTGGAGTAAACTAGACTGCTAAATTTCGCCATCTTATGCGGATAACATTGATGGAATTTTCCGAATAAATAAATACTTTCTATCAACAATTTCATCTTAATGCGTAGTGAATAGAATATACTAGCAAGCTCCATTTTTTATTGTTGAATTAATGTGATGCTTTTCACGGTATCGGATTAGTTTCAGCTAAAAAATATTAATTTAAAATTGGCGGTATAGTTTTCTGAATTTGATTCACTTTTGAAGCATACGTAATACGCTTCTATTTTTGTTATTAAAAACAAAATTTTAATTAAAATTATTTATAATAACTAAAAATCGGTAATCATTATCACCAAAATTAAAAACGCATCCTAACTCTCTCAGTTTTTATCCACGTGTTCCTTGGTATAAAGCTTATGAGAGTTAACATAAAACCTTCGATATTTTTACCCCATTCCGAGATTAAAACGAATGATTACGACTGATCCTTGATCTTTACCTCACAAAATGAATTTAATCTGTCTACGCGATGAATCAAACAAAATCACCCCTCGGATTACAAAATATGCCATTAAGGAAAAGAGATGTAAACGGGGATGAGATGACAGTTTAATAAAAATAGATCGAATGGAGGCTTTAAAAAAAAAATCCCATCAAAGAAGGCATCGTCTCCCCGAGGAACGGCCCTGGAAAACTGCTCTTTCCACCAGCACTAAACTAGAACCAATGCATCGCACGACGAATTGTCAATTCAGGATTCACGATAGAGGCAATTGAAGTACAGGCTGCAAGAGAGCCTGAAAGAATGGGAAATAAAGAAAATAAATAAAAGCGAGTATAAAAAACACGACCTCCTATTGGGTCGTAAAGGCAATCAAATGACGAGTGTCCCTTCCGCGTCTGACAATGCGATTCTTTTTCCAGATTCAAAAAGTAATACGTTTTGGCGACGATTCGACGTCGAGAAACCCACTCCCCCACCTCCCCCTCCCCACCCCCGCTTTCCACTCCACCCCTCCGTTCCCTTTACCCAGTACTTTTTCGGGTTGACGTTTTATATCGTGTCCCGGGCGACGATTGGGTCACGACAGCGAGCGGTAAAAATTTTAGGTCGTCCGTGAGCTGTAGCAGAGAAAACGATTCTCGCCTCGCTTGACGTTAACTGCCTCCCACGCGGCAGCTCACAGTACCTACCTATGTACCAGACGGCTAACTTCACGTGCATTCGGAAATACATATACGGTTCAACTACAAACATAACGCCCCACCGTAGTCGCAACACGGGTAGGGAAAATGTAAGGCCGTGTCGCTAACTTCGATTTCCACCAGAAAACAGACTGCCTTCTGCTCTTAACACTCGATATGGGTCCTCCCAGTTACGGTGTGATCCCATTTTTAGATATCGTGTCGGAAGAATCAGTATCGCCTATCGCGAAACCTTACACCCTATGGACTATAAGAGCGTCCATCGTCATTAAATTTTACAAATTATGGAATCTTACACAAGTAGAAGGTTTTAGGCAGTGGAAATGATTCAACTATAGTCACATGCCAAACCATATCGTATGCATAAAAAAACAACAATATTCGGCAAAATTGGAATATTAATGGGAAATTGGAACCTTAATGAAGAGTGGGAACTCCGGGATGCTCAAATCCTCGACGATCGTCAAAGTTTCGGGAGATTCGCCAAAACTATAACGTTGTTTAATGATCATGAGCGTCATGCAAACCAAGAATAATGTGGAAAAAGCCAAATTATAGTGTAACATATAAAGAATTTAATCGAAATTCCAATCCGAATTCATTTCTTCATCTGCAAGACTCTCTCTTATGGTCAGACTCAACCTCAAATAGCAAAGTAGACATGCAAGAATCTACAGTGCAGGTGTATATGAGCGTATGAAAATGTTACAGGTGGAAGTTTTCATTCAAAGTTCACAATAGGGCATACGGGCACATGGCGTGCATTTACTGTTGAGTCAAAGGTCTTTGAGATTAATGAAGGAACGAAATTCCTATTAATGAACTCTCCCGGATTGTAACTGCTTCCCGAGTGTTATAAATTTGTCCTCGACGATTAGAAGAGAGAGAAGTGGCGACTCGTATATCATCAGTCATTCATTAATAATCATGATTTCCTGAGATTTTCAATTAGAGTATCGTTGAAGTGACATTTTTTCGTTTTACACCTTATTCTCTCGCTTTTTCTTCCCTCCTCCTTCGAACTCATCTCTAACGGAATAAACAGAAATGTTGGATCGGGAAAAAAAAATTGACGGAATGGGAGAATGGATGGAGAGGGCGGTAGAAAACTAGGAAGGAAAGAAAGAAATGATGTTCGAGAATGAAAGAATGAAGGACGTAAGGGGAATTACAGTGGGTTGCTTGTGGGCCACTTTTGGGAAGAGAAGATGATGCGGAGTGGGTTAAAGTAAAAGCAGAGAAAATTAAAAGAAGGCCAAGCATCGAGCGGAGGGACAACGATTGAAAATTATGAATGGAGGGACTTGAAAATTAAATATTTTGTTTAGGATGATGGCCCATGGGGGGTTTTAGGTTCAGACGAGCACAAGGGTGATGATACGAGGTTTATATAATAATTTAAAATCCACTTATCCCTTCTCCGCACAAGTAATGTTGTCCCCTTGGTAAGACTACTCCAACGTTCCCCACGCTGCTTACCCCGTTCCCTGAATTACCTTTTCTGATACGTATTCGATGCTGTTCTGAAATAATTATATGCTTCAACGCCAAGTTTAAGAAAAAGTTTGTAACAGTTGACATAAAAGTTTTCGTCTTAAAAAAATCAAATGAAAAGTAAAATGATCACTGGCGTATTCTTGGGATTGTCGTGCCTCTGTGATAATTTATTTCGTAAGACGAACGTTATTGACATGTCGGCTGTCTTCAATTCTCCGGAAGATGTCAGACTATGCTAAAATATTTTCCTCCGGGGCATGCAATTAGTTCTACTCCCATTTAACGGGCCGTGGACAGGCTGTGAAGGACTCGGTCGGTAATATCTCCAGCTGGAGACCGGTAAACAAGTGGTGTTCTCCAAGGTTCCGTTCTTGGTTCGCTGTTTTCTTTGTAAATGCTGGATCTGCCTCATGACTTAAAGTTCTGTAAATATATGTCTACGCCGATTATGTCCAAATTTATCTGCGTTGTAAACTAGTAAATTCTTCTAACTTCCTCATTAACTTCTGACTACATCTTGCATGGTTAAGTTTAGATAGATATTTGGTCACATTTATGTTATTAAATTATGCTAACTAGCTCAAATTTAAAATGACTGTAATATTAAAATTATTTAAATACTTGGTCATCCTTTCTGTTGCAAACAATTTTTCGGTTCATGAAAACATTATATCTCGTTATGAATGTTTTCGAAGAGGAATCTTGTAGAATTTATTGCTTCCTTACTCCACATCTACACTTTATCCCCTTTTTATATTAGGAATTTTAATGATATTTGGAGAGTGCAAGATTAGATGGCCTGACGAAGATGACTTTTGTGGCGACCTTAGAGGATTACAGGCTGTTGCATTCAGAAGTTGCCTATAAGTCCAGACCTACCGTAGTATGTATGGAGAAAGAAAATGCTATCTTCACGGGTGTTTGGAGCTCAAAGATGGGAGAGGGCCCGAAGTGAAGCAGGTTACTGCGGTTCGGAGAAGATAAAAGGAACGTCACTCATGAAGATTCTTCTAAATTGTGCAATGGAAAATCATGGTAATTGAAATCACACCATAGGTGATGGTAATCACGGTCAATCATGGTAATCGAAAACACACTAAGTTGAAGGCGATTAGGATGGTTGATTACGGAAGCATCATGGTCTTCTTATTTTTTTGGTGATTCTTTCCTCGGACTGGTTTGAATAACACTTCTCTCTCCGCGTTTCCGGTCTTGTGCTGGCTCCATTAACTCTTCATATGTCCTTCTCATCTTTATGTCCGTCGTCTAATTGTGCAATCTTCTTTATTTTCCTCTCTTTTTCTCCACCTCTTCCTCTATTAATCTCTTCCTCAAACAGTTATTTCTTAGATATTTTCTCTCATCTATTCAATTCACTTTCCTCTCTCTTATAACTTAACTAAAGTAATGATTTCTCTCTCGTTTAATCCCTCCGGCACTTCTTAATATTTTAGTTTTTCAATTCACTTAAACATTTTTCGTAGCCATATTTTCATACCATTCCAAGTATTTCTACTCTCTTCAACTAATCTTCTGATCCTATGACACAATAAACTCCAAATATAATATTTTGAAAACCTATCTCGTAATTCTGCACTAATTTCTTGTTTGATACTTTTTTACATACTGAATGCTATATTTTCCTGACAAATGATGCTTGTTATTTCCTCTATATGGCTTCCATTCCACGTATTTATACGTGGAATGGAAGCCGAGAGAAACCTGGTCTAGTCTTGATTCGTCTATGGTAATCTTTACTGTTGCTACCTCTTTCGACGTCTTCATTATTTTGCTCATCCCATTATCTATCATTTTTCATTCCTTGACACTTTCTTGCATCAATTATACTCATGAATCCCTATAATCTCTCCTACGGCTTCCTTGTCATCTGCATATTTAATAATTTAATAATGTTCTCCTCCAACTACAAACCACCTATTTCTTCTGAGGTTGGCTCAACTAGTTCTTCTCTAAAGACCACTGGGTGATTTTGCTGGTTGGGAATATTACCCCTCCTTCTTACTTCTGATTTACTTTGTTTGTTCCTCGTCCTCTCTGCTACTCCTCTTTGTCCTTCGAATAATTTTTTAATGGAAACTCTGTCTTTCTAATAATTTCCAAATATTTTCATCATCCTTCTGAGTATGATCAATTTCACTCTATCGCACTGTCAAAACGACTCGAAGATGGATAGGTAAATAAGTATATTGACGTGGAGTAAGACGTTCGGCGTCTTGAGTTACTGGGAATGATTTCGATAAGGCTTCCGAAATTCTGGAAAAAAATATATGACGTCACGTAGCTGAGGAGAGGATCGGAAAAGTTATAAATGCTCTAGGGGTGAATGTACGGAAATATCCTTACTGAAATAATAAAAATAAGTGGGGATGACTAGGAGAAGAATATGATGTTAACAATAAATAAGAATCAAAGGACTTAACTTAGATGATTTAGATGTAATACTCAAGATACTTAACGTGAGAAAAAGTTATGTTCGGAAAATTCTTTTGCGTAACGAGTCCGTTTACATCTTTACGAGATTTCGTTATACATTTGTCACCTTCCGCGACCGGCAAAGAAATATCACTTAATAGCCATTTTGCTTTCTTCAATATTGTCCCTTGTCAATAATTTTCATGAAAACGGTGGTTTAACCTAGATTATTTCACATAGACACGATGTGTATGAATTAGAGTATCAACTTCTTTTTCACAACAAGTTTGAGACACACATAAACCTATGGAAGGTTTCTCCACAGACTGATGTGAGAAAAGAGAACTGAGGTCATTGGAGATATAGAGGCTATAAGGGTTCCAGACACAGTACACAGTTTCTGTTTGCCGGCCAGGTTAGTCTGAGTGTAGCTTGCTCATCAAATAAACGAAAATGTCGTGGGTTAAGGTTTCGCGTAATATATGGGTGTTGAATTTTTCCAAATGAGTTTTTTTCTTCTACAAGAATAGGTACCTACTAAATGTTCATAGCCATCATAGCACCAAATGAACAAAAACAATATTCACGCAATAATGCTTAAGAAAGTATACTTGATGTCATGTACGACTGAGTGAAATCTATACATGTTTGTCAGAAGAAGCAAAATAAATTTCATTATCATATTTAGTCTACTAATGAAGAAGTGTTGATTATGGAAGGGGAGGAGACACAAGCGCTGCATGAAATCCGAAGAAGGAAGGAAAGGTGGATGGAAGGGGTACTCAGAGGCAATGGGTTGTTGAGGGTTGTGATGGAGGGTACAATGTTGGGTAAACGAGGTGGGGGTAGAAAGAGGCTAGGGATTTTGGATAGAATGATAGTCGGTGGGAAGTATGCAGATTTGAAGAGGGGTTAAGTAAGATGCAGTCGGAGAATAGAACCTGAGACTCATAAAAAAACCTAACTTAACCGTTAGGTTACCCTTCATCAATTAATCGACATTGGAGGAAATTGTTACCTCGGAGGAAAATGCTACCACCATTTAAAATTTTTTAGGATTTTTTTGCTCTTCAATTATCGCTTAATATCAATAGAGTTTTAAAAACAAATTTAAAACTATGGTCAATCATTCAACGATTTTGGATGAATAGCCGCAGTGTAACATTTTGTGGATGGCTGAGTTGTCAAATTTTTTTATATATTCATAAAATGCAATTTTCCCTTATATACCTAGTCACCAAACCTTCCTACATTCTGACAAACTTGTTCTAAATTTCTAAAAAAGTTCTAAACAAAAGCGTGGTCATTTAATGAATACAAAATGATTTAGGCATAAATGTTACTACGCACGGAAGCTCTGAAATGGACAGCTTGTTAAATTCTAATTAATAAGAAATTTTATGTGATATAGAGCGAATTCACTGCAAAAAAATGGTATATTAACTTTATTCTAATTCCGAAGGGCAATTTAATTTGTCATGGAACGATGGACTACCGTTTTTTTACATTTAATGTACTTTGCACATGAGCGCTGCATTTTTAATAATTAAATTCGGTAATTAAAGTGACGAGGGAATGGCATACACTACGTGCACCTGAATAAATTAGAGGGAAGTGTTGCTTAATTGAATAACATTTTTTGCGGGCCATTACGCGACTAATTAAAATGATGGTTGATAAATGGCCCCAAAATAATGACGCGGGAGAAATATGCCTTCAATTTAAAATGGAATTAAAATTACGGTTTAGGTAAAAAAAAACAAATATCCTCATTGAATTTTCAAAAACATTGTGTCTGTTTTGTACAGCCATGTTAATTTTTGTAGTTATAACACTGTGTAATTCCAATCTGCCATAAATTCCCCACTCCATTAAATTTCTCGAATCTCGAAAAAGCAAGCATAACTACAGTTCGCAAATATAGTAAAATTTTGACAGAATACGTACATGCCTTCAAAGATCAAAAATACCCAAGTTGAAATAACAGTAACCATCAAATTTTACTGGACGATCATTAACTTAACCCTCAAGTCAGACAAGTCTTCAGGCAATTAATTAATGGTTTCAGCGATAGTTTCAGGATTAATTATGTGAAATTCTTTCATCCTGAATTTTAAAAAATTACAAATACACTCCAAAGAATTGTGAAATTGCAGTGTATTTGTAATGTTTTAAATTCAAAATAATTAATGTTAGTAAGTCGCTACACGTTATTTTCGATCATCTTCAAAGGAAAGAGCAACAAACTCAGGTGAAGGCTTGCCATAACCAGAATACGGGTTCCTTGCCGTGAAGACGATCGGAAATAACGTGAAAATATTTATGCTGAGTTCTACGTGATTACAAGTATCTTCGCGTAATCAGGTAAGCATACGATAGACTTGAACGCTTGCTAAAAAATTTCAAAAAACCTTAGTTTTGGTTATTTTTTATCGGTCATCCCTCAACCTTCGGTGAGTCCTGTACTGTCACATTCTCAAATTCGTTTAGGAATAATGGATGTAACTTTCTCCATTCCCGTTGGCATATGTACGTGAATTGTGATTTCCCCCTTAGTCCAGATTAAAACCTGGAGTTGCTGAGGTGCATTCTCTGAAAAAAAAAGGAATGGAGGAACGAGATGTTTGTGAAGCAAAGGAGAAACGTCCTTCGGGATTTTTTTTTTATCGTTCGGCGTCTCGGTGGTCGTCGGCTTTCCCCGTCTTCATCCGTCGATTGAACGGTCGGGACTTGATCGGTGGGGAGCGTGCTGTCGGCTTCGGAAGAGACACCCCGAATCGGCCATCAATCCCATCCCATACGCGTATGAGAAATGGAACCGGAGGACGAAATGAAAATCCATCTCATACTAACCCTTGCCTCCGTCGCCCCCCTCTCTCACTCCCTCTCTCTCCACTTCGGGAGTCCCATCACTCGCAAATAAATAAAAATATCCAACGACCTTTTTTCTTGTATCGGAGTCCGTGAGCGACATGCGCCATACGGAAGCCCTCCGGTTCCCCTCCGAGACGCCGCTCCGAAGACGATGGGACACATTAATAACGGCAATGATCTCGGACCTGGCTGTCGCACGGGGCGGAATAAAAGATCGTCGTCCGCACCCCACTCCCTCCGGCAGAATTAATTGACGAATACTTCGCTTCTTCGCCCCTGCCTTCGCTCTTTTTTCTTACGTCTCGGAATATCTTCATACACGAACGTTTTTTGAACGACGCATGCCGAATGAATTTAAATGAATCGTGAATTCGACAGTGATGTGTCGAAGAATTATGCGCGGAGGTAGAACGGAGTATTGGAGATTCAAATGAGAATTTTCACATAAATATATACGTATACAGAACGCAATCAAGATTTTTAAGTCATTTAAACCTCAATCGGCGAGTCAACTGTTTAAGAATTTATTATACTTCTAAAGATATATTTTTCCCAATGAATAGCGAAATTATTTTAATGAAAGGAAATAGTTTTAATATGTCAGACATACAAGAAAACCAACCATCGGAGCGGATATTATTATTATTGTAGATAAAATAACTTAAACAATATATTCAGATTTGTCTAGTGTAATTTTCATGGGAAATTAAGCGTAGCCTATTATGAAAATAAAATTATTAAAGCATTGAGGTACCTCAAGCATTCGGGCATTATATTGAAAGAAGTTGGATACAGTAGTAAGGGCATTAGGAGAGTTGCGTTAACGAAGAAAGCAAGGAGTAGATAATTAAATGGAGTCGGAGTAGGTAAGGATGTAGGTATATAAAATCCATGAACACATGAACAATAGGTTAATCACTAATATGAAAGTTATCATGAAACATTTATTCAGGTCACTCATATTATTGATAATTCCGAGTAAAATTCGTTTGGTATTGGGGTTGCAACCATTAGAATCTCGCCATTACAATGCCATCTATGTTGATAATTCATTCTTGCTTTCTTGGTCATATTTTCGAGGGAACATAATAATTCGATTATTTTTCACCTAATTAAATACACTATATAAATATTATATTTATCCGCACCGAGGATCGCGACGATGTTTTAATTGCAAATGAACTTAGGGAAAAAAATAACTTCACATCAATACCACTTCGGAGTAATTTTCGTTCTTCCTTCGGGTAGGTGTTTCAAATACCTATCAAGGGAAAACAATTCTGCCTCATGTTTTTAAGTACCTACGTCGAAGAGTAGTCATCAGGCCGTGACCTGCCGACTGTTCGACGAAACCGGTCGTTTTAAAAAAAACTCTGGTCTTACAAAGTTTTGTTGTCTCTCTTCGTTATGAAGTTTCATAAAAATGAAACTAATACCTAAGTTTTTCAATTGTTGTCCGTCCCAAGTGTCTTATTTTTGTATTTTCTCTGCTAAATGTGAGCCAGCACTACGAAGACCAAATCTTCGATGACTATTGTTACTTATATAGCCACTAACCTCTCCTAACCTAATAAGTAAAATTCTGATTTCCTTGGGCGAAAAACAGATATAGAGGAATTAGGCACGATGGCGGAGAACAATCTATTATATGAAAATCCGAATGTGACTATAAATACTTTGATTATCATAGTTTTATAATGATCGTACAAAACAAATATTGCATAAAAATTAAGATAAATACTTATTTATCAAGTTGCTGCATATTAATTAATTATTTATTTATGCATTTTATACGTGGAAATTGAAAGATCCACCACCAAGGTACTGTAATCAAAGATTAGAAGTCTCATGAAATTTTATGTCGTGAAAGAATTTATATCATCACTTATGACATAATCCGGACACATTTGGACGGAATATCTTTATGATTATTTGGAGAGTGTTAGCTTTTATTGAATTCCAGTGTTGGACAGTCACAGTGCCCCTTGTACAAAGACCCCGGAGAATTTTTCTCCGGGCAACTCGTAGTCCACCACGAATCCATATCAGTCCGCGAGTGTCCGGAGACGAGCTTTCTTAAAAATAAGAAGAATCCACGGAATCCCTATTCTTCACGATGGAGATATCCCGTGTGCGTGGAAATTCTGCCGCCGCAGTAATGAACCAGGGACGAAGAAGCGTGGTTTTTCGGTCTCGTCTCTATCGTTATTCTTTTTCTTTCCCGTATGTTTTTTTTTTTTTTTTTTTTTTTTTTTTCCCCCTTGTATATATAATGTAGTTCCTCGT